>CM024519.1:44813027-45018504 GCA_014182375.1 Eucalyptus virginea
CAGACGCATGAAATCGAGGCAAACCTACCGTTTTCTCCCTTCCTCTCGTTTCTTTCCGGATGGGTTGTGCCAAAATTTCTCCTCCTTTCCCATCGCGGCAGCCACCTTTCAATCCAATCGTGTCGAGTGGTTTCGACGCGCTGGAGGAGTGAACTTCCTGTCGGAAGGGTACACCTACCTTTAAAATCATCTTTGCACCTTCCGTTCCACGAATCGAAAGGCGAAACCCTTATCCGGTCATGAATCTCTTTGGTACCTCAGAGAGTTGGTTGTAGAATTAAATGCGATCGATGCAGGTCGTGCACCTTTCAACCCTTACAGGGCGATCGTGTTCCTGATCGGGACCACGGAAATGGTAGTCGTTGAATTGTATATACCCAATAAGAAAGAACGAGAGGAATATAAAAAGGCATCGTGGAAGATCTGCACAAAATCTCACTTAATACTGAAAACACTAACGTGTCTATTAACCTAAGCATTTTAGCTCCAACTCACTCGGAACCCTATCGCGCATATCATCGCACGCCTCCTTTCTCATCCTTCTTTTTTAAATTTGCTATCACATCCCTTACACTTTTATAATTAAGAATATATTCGTTTCGTGAAAAATAAATAGTTCAATTTTTTTTTCTTAAAAATATTATTTATATGATGGGGTACTAGAAAGGGTGGGAGTCCCGTCGTATACGGACCTTGTCGCACTATGAGGTGCTAAGTTGGGTTGTTTGAGAATGTAGCCCTACTCAAGCATTAAATTTTGTGCAAAGCTAAACATGAGAGAGCGATAGCAAGTAAGCACCGTGAGAAAAAAAGATGAAATAGACTTTGAAAAGAGAGTCAAAGAGTACTTGAAATTATTAAAAAGAAAGTGAATGAGGGCTGACAATGCACCTCATTTGGATGTGGAATGGTGATGAGCCAGTTTGCCAATTGACTCGAGGCATTAACTGATGCATATTGCAGTGGTGGCCCAAGCCTAAGCCTTTGATGTGTCTGTAAAAATGTTACTAGTGGCATTAGCTTAAAAAAATAAATGAACGAAGTATATTTTTATTATCTAAGACAAATGTTTAGATATAAATTACTGTCGACAATGAATATATTTTTTGGTAATTAATTATTTCAAATTATAGAAACGGTTATATTTAGAAAAATATTTCAGCCTGCATGGTTACGTCTCTGAAATATGATAATCCCACGAGAGGTGAGTACAACCACTTAGCATATAACAGCCTGTCAAACCATATTACATAGTCTACCACTACTCATTTGACAGAATCCTAAACATGCAATGTGTAAGATGAAATGACTCAGGATACCAAGACTCTAAAAGAATTTCACAAACGAGACACCATAAATTAATAGACATTTAGGACAATTTATTAATCGATTCGACTTTAATTCTAACTGCCGTCATTTTCCGAAGGGACCTGTGTTTGCATCCATCTTGACATCGCATCACGAGGACCTCCGGTTTCATATTTCAGTCCCCGGAGCATGTCTCATTACATCTTCAAGTATCTCGCATCTCACCTAGCATCGTGATGACCTCTAGAGCTCAATCACAGTCCTCAGGCATCCAGAGGGTACCGTGTTATACCCATCCAGTTATCCGAATTACGGTTATCCTGACAGTGGATGCCAATCTCCCTACGGACCCTGTACTTATGGGGTTCATCGTTTTGTATGCTCGGGTCAATGGGGCATAGGATAACGATGACGGTTCGAGTGGGGTCGAGTAGGAAGAGAACCGGGGGAGGATGGTATCATTTTTGGATGACCAAGACGTGCTATGAAGACGACTATGTGAATAGACTACATGATCTAAATTATTCATTTTTTAACTGATCAAAGCAACCCCAAATCCAAGACAGATGTCAACCGACAATTTGGGGAGTTTTTTCCGGTGGTCAATCGTGTGCTCGCTAGCCACGTGGCACGTTATTATGGAACGTAACGATGACCGAAAATTCTAATATTCTGTTTCCCAAAAAACGTTTGAATTTTCTTCCCTTTGCCTTTTATATTTCCACCTACACGCTTGCACCGACACATTCTCCGGTTGCCGAATATGCCCCGGTCAATCGACAGCCAGAAAACGCGTCAATAACAACTGGCCGCTCGGCGTCATCGATCGCTCCCGCAAATCGCTCGACGCGGAGGGCGAAATCGTGATTTCGCTTGACCCAGCGACCACGCTTCGGCGATCTCCCGAAGCGACGGCGTCCGACAATAAGTAGCAGCCAGAGATCTCTGCTCGCTCCGTCTTCGTCGTCTCCGAAACCGAAACTCGCTCCGTCTTCGCGTCTACCGTTCGTGGTCTGTCCGAATTCCGATACGATCCGATTTAAATCCGGTCGGATTCGCGAGCGCCCGAAGCCGAGGCCGATCGGACCTGGATCTCGACTCCGATCTGCGACTGTGAGTACGCATCGTCGACGTTTGATTGCAATGCGATCTGTTTTTCTGGATAATGTATTTGTCTTCCTTTGTTGATGCGCTCGGAGGAGCTTGTTTGTCGTCCGATGCAGTGGTTGGCTGCTTTTCTTTGGGGGTGGATCTCGTGGAGTACGAGTTCTCCTTTGTTTTTGGGCTTCTGCTGCTTTCGTTTCCTCGATATCCCGTGTTTGATGAATGTTCGGGTGTGTCTGCTTGTTGAATTCGCCGTTCGTGTTGCTTTTGCGCGGATACGGTTTGTGGCTGGGGAGGAAGCGGTGGAGAGAGTGAAGGTTTTGGTTTCCGAGGCGATCTGGTTGTGATTTGATCTGCTTGATTTGCCGGAGAGTGGAAAGTGAAAACTTGATGTGGCCATGTCATTTTGCCTTGTTTTCATTGAGTCCAGTCGGTCGAGTTACGCTCGCAAGAGCAAATTTTTGGGGGCTTTCGTCTATGAGATCGTGGATTTAGTCGCATCTAGTGCAGTCATTTACTTGTCCTCGTTTTTATTGAGAAGCATGTGATCTTTCCTTCTGATCTGGGTCTTTTTAATCCTCTGCACATTGATGGAGGATGGAGGATGTATAGATTGCGTCTTGGAATATGTGATTGCATTTTATTTTCAGTTGACATGAGGATCTGAATTACTCTTGCCATGGTTGATTTGCAGAGGTTGCTAGGTGATGGCTAATTATACCCCGAAGAATATCCTCATTACTGGGGCGGCTGGGTTCATCGCATCCCATGTCGCTAACCGCCTCATTCGTAATTACCCTGAATACAAGATAGTTGTGCTCGACAAACTCGACTATTGCTCCAACCTGAAAAACCTGAGTCCTTCACAATCATCCCCCAACTTCAAGTTTGTGAAGGGAGACATCGGAAGTGCTGACCTTGTGAACTACCTTCTCATCACGGAGTCTATTGACACCATAATGCATTTTGCTGCTCAGACCCACGTCGACAATTCCTTTGGCAACAGCTTTGAGTTTACCAAGAATAATATTTATGGTACTCATGTCCTCTTAGAAGCCTGTAAGGTGACAGGGCAGATCAGGAGATTCATCCACGTGAGCACTGATGAAGTTTATGGAGAAACGGATGAGGATGCGGCGGTAGGAAATCATGAGGCATCTCAACTCCTCCCCACAAATCCTTACTCAGCAACAAAGGCTGGAGCGGAGATGCTTGTCATGGCATATGGCAGGTCATATGGGTTACCTGTCATAACGACCCGTGGGAACAATGTTTATGGGCCAAATCAATTTCCTGAAAAGTTGATCCCAAAGTTTATTCTTTTGGCTATGAGAGGGAAGCCTCTTCCCATTCATGGAGATGGATCCAACGTCCGTAGTTACCTCTACTGTGAGGATGTTGCTGAGGCTTTTGAGGTAGTTCTTCACAAGGGTGAGGTTGGTCATGTCTACAACATTGGCACGAAGAAGGAAAGGAGAGTAATTGATGTGGCTAGGGATGTATGCAAACTTTTCTCCATGGACTCAGAAACCAGCATTAAGTTCGTAGAGAATAGGCCATTTAATGACCAGAGGTACTTTTTAGATGATCAGAAGCTGAAGAACATAGGCTGGTCAGAGCGGACTACATGGGAAGAGGGGCTGAAGAAGACTATGGACTGGTACATTAATAATCCTGATTGGTGGGGTGATGTTTCTGGAGCGCTTCTCCCTCATCCAAGGATGCTGATGATGCCGGGTGGTATTGAAAGGCATTTTGATGATTCCGAAGGAGGCGAATCTCCATCAAACGTCCCCACAGCTTCTAATCAGTCCAAGATGGTTGTTCCACCTTCAAAAAATGCGACTTCAGCCAAGAAACCTTCCTTGAAGTTCCTGATATATGGTAAGACCGGTTGGATTGGAGGTCTACTTGGGAGGCTATGCGAGACGGAAGGAATCCCATTTGAGTATGGAAAAGGGCGCCTTGAGGAGCGGTCACAGCTTGTGGCAGACATACAGAATGTTAAACCCACCCATGTTTTCAATGCTGCTGGTGTAACCGGTAGGCCGAATGTTGATTGGTGCGAATCCCATAAGACCGAAACCATCCGCACCAATGTTGCTGGAACCTTGACTCTGGCAGATGTCTGTAGGGAGCATGGGCTTTTGATGATGAATTATGCCACAGGCTGTATATTTGAGTATGATGCTGCACACCCAGAGGGCTCGGGCATTGGCTATAAGGAGGAAGACAAACCCAATTTTACTGGCTCCTTCTATTCCAAGACAAAGGCCATGGTAAGTTGACTTGCAATTTCTATAATTTGCCCATATTGCCTCCATGAATTGTTCTCTTTATGGATGGACTGATCGTTTCTGCTTGTGAAAACAGGTTGAAGAGCTTTTGAAGGAATACGACAACGTTTGCACACTCAGGGTCCGTATGCCAATATCCTCTGACCTCAACAACCCCCGCAATTTCATTACCAAGATTTCGCGCTATAGCAAGGTGGTGAACATTCCGAATAGCATGACCATTTTGGATGAGCTGCTTCCCATCTCAATTGAGATGGCAAAGCGGAACTTGAGGGGAATATGGAACTTCACAAATCCTGGAGTCGTGAGCCATAATGAGATTTTGGAGATGTACAAGCAGTATATTGATCCCCAATTCAAGTGGATGAACTTTACATTGGAAGAGCAAGCGAAAGTGATCGTTGCCCCCCGAAGCAATAACGAGATGGATGCTACTAAGTTGAAGAAAGAGTTTCCAGATTTGCTACCGATCAAGGAGTCACTGATCAAGTACGTGTTTGAACCGAACAGGAAGAACTAAGCAGATGACTGGTTTTCGGCAGTGGTCGTCTCGTTCAGTATGTGCCCATTGCTTGAGGTTTTGTAGTTGGATTACAAACGCCATTCCTTCCATATTCATCTGATTGTTTCTACGGTTGTCCCCGAGGAACGAGGATAGTTCTGCTAGTGATTCAATTTGTAATTTTTACAAGCTGGCCAGTACGTTTTCTCCAGTCCTTTCTTTTCGGCTGGCTATTTGATTCTTTTAGTCCCTATGTCATCTTATTCTTGGATGACATGATATTTATTTTTCTACTCTATGAGAACTAATAATTATTTTTGACATGTTATAATTTTATAAGATAGCCTCTGTCCGTATACCTGCTCGGTTTGCGGCAAATTAATTCTGAATCTTTCTTTGGCATCACGAGTTTGAGATTTAAAACAATGGATCTTTTTAATGTGCTGAGTTAATTAGCAATCATGTTAATGAACCTATCAACGAGTGTCCTCAAGGTACTCACTCAACAGGCAATTAATTAAGAAAATTTCATAGCTCTCCCTAAACAATCAATACCTCAAAAATTGAATTATTCCGTACGGGCACTGCTTAACTAGCTCCTCGGGAGCGCTCAGCTATATCTTCCGGCAAGATCTAGCATTTCTAGGCAAACCTTATTCTTCAAGCGAAAGGGACCCCATTGTTTAGAGCCCTTACCAGATAAATTTCTATCCAACAAAGACGATGAGTCTCATTCAGCATCCACAAGAGCGAGGCATATGAACTTTGTCAGTGCCTTCCACTTGGGGATGAGCACCTTAGCAAGGTGGTAGTTGCCCGGTTGATAAATTTAAGATTTAACTGAACTGAATAATAGACGTTAACAACTGCCTAGGCACTCGGTCTAGCAGTAGTTGCATTTTCCAGAGAGCAAAAGGCTGTATTTATTACTATTTTCGACAGATTGATTTTCTCAATTGTAGATCAAAGTAAATTCCCAGTTCATGACCTTGTAGTCGAAAACTGCCAGCTCAAAGCCATAATTGAGGATGTGGCACTCGAATTAGGTATGAGACAGCCCACAAACACGGGAGGTACACGGAGAAATTAGAAATATAGAGAGATTGATATTCGTAATGGGAAGGCAGAACCTCGGCTTGCAGTGCCAACATATCCCCCAGAAATCAGCTTTGTTGTCTTACTCCTCAAAAAGTGAGGCACTTGCCAGTTCCTTGAGAAACGAGACAACGTCGTCAGAGGATGTAAGCATGTAGCGAGCATTTGTACGGGTCCGCCCAACAGCGCATGAGAAATAGTTTTCCCCCTTGAGATCGAGCACATTCCAAGATATTTTATCCGGAGAAGACCTCCTCCCACTACCACTGGCATGGTTGTTAGTTCTTTTCTCAGGGTTTGGTAAAGGTCGTTGTGTCTTCACCGCAGACGCTTTTGACCCGCTTTTACTAGCTTGAAGCTTCAATGAAGATCGTTTCTCCCCCGGAGACTTCAGTCCATCAGTAGCCTTGGTTCTGGGAATCCCTAGAGGATCAGAAGGAAGTTCTGGCTCGAAAAATGTGTAGACATCTTCATCCTACAGAAGAAACTAATCTTATTTAGTATCCTAAAGTTTACTTACAACTGCACTTCATCTGCTTACATAAATTCCTCTATGATATTTTCCTTTAGCTTTTGCATCATGAAAAAGACATCAGTTGAGAGATTCACTATAGAAGAGAGGCAAGTAAAACAGGGAATATACAAGGTACAAATGATTTCAAGACAAATATTGGCATTACCTTTCCTAGGAAATGACCTATACAGAGAACATAGTCAATCGGTGTTGTCATGGATTTACTGTGAACAATCTCACCCAATATACGGTCAATTGCTGCTCCCTGAAAAAGACACCGAGTTTTCATGAGGGAAGCGTTAGTCACTACCATTAGCAACAGGAGTTACTTGCATAGAGTAATGGGTGTGCACTCACTTTTGTTACACCAACTGCTCGCACCTCAACTGACCGGCTACCTTGGACAACATCAACAGATGCATTAGATATAGGACCTGTCCAAAGATGTTGCAACATATCTCGTGCTTGGAGTCTTCCAAATTCAACATCTACCACCATAGGAAGGGAATGAAGATATGTCAGATGTCGAAAAGGAGATCTGGAAAGTCAGCCAATAGTTGTAAAGAGCTCAATGACCATTTGACCACCTGCATATTTGTAGTTCCATACAAGCGAGGTTTCTCGGTGTTCAAAATGTGAACGAGGAGTCCTTTCTGTGAAATACTCAAAGACATGCTGAAAGATGCCATCAGGATCTTAAATTTAGAGTCTAGAATATAGAAATGGAAAGCAAATTGGCTCAAAAGTAGGCACCTTTACGCTGTCAACCCATTCCATGTTTAAATGCTCTGGCATCGTTGTCATCCAATCTCCCTTTGTAAGACGTAGAAACATCCCGTTCTCAGCTGCCAACCACATGTTGTACTCTGCAAAGTTCTGTGAAAGTATTCAGCCGGTTAAAAATTGCTAAACATGTAATCAAAATGGACTGTCATGAATCTAAACTTGAGTACATCATCTAAGACAATTCTGTCACTCCCACTGAGGACAACCACTGTTGTCCTCGAGTCACTGCAAAGTGCTGTCAAGGGCTGTTTCAATTCGGGGTGCAATTTGAGATCCATTTCTTTAATCTGGTCACCCCTTCTCCCTGGAGTGTCCACTGGCTCAGTCAATGTTGCGTTGAACCCCTAAATTTTCAACCACAGAAAAATGAAGGGGAATAAGTGCATCAATAGCAAGAACATACGGCCGAAAATGAAAACTCTGAAGTTCATGAACAATCAATGCAACTAGAGCAAGTTCTTATCGAGAAATTCCAAATTTTAAAGCTAAGCTATCGCAATCCAAGTACTAACGAGCTATGTACATATCTAACTGTATAGATGCAATAGTCATTGGCCACAATGCTTCGCCTGTGCTATGGGGTATGTGAATCAGTCATACCAAAATCAAGATCCAGATCACAGCAAATATATACATGGAACAACTCATTCTGTAACAGAAGCTAAAGTTTTAAAACAAGGTGCTCATAATTATTTTGGATGAGGATATAAAGCCACAGCCTTCAAATTGCAGGGTAAAAGGTATCCATCAAATTTGCATGACAAGATTCACATGAGTTCCTTAACTTCCTATCAAGCATCACTTTCTCCTGGTAATCAGCTCTCTCTGTCCCTCCCTCGAAGGGAACTATAGGAACACTACAGAACTTAATAGTGTTTGTTTTAGGGAAAATTTCATGATAAAGGAAAATGCTTTCCTGGAAAAAATTTTCACCGAAAATGTTTTCTCATTTTCCAGTTAGGGAATTCATTTTCCTAACTTTAAGCATACATATTTTGTTTGACCGTAAATGATTTTCCATTGACTGGTCATTTTTAGCAAACCAAACACATGAAAATTCAGAAAACTAATTCACAAAAAATTCATTTACTCAAACAAACAGACTTTTGATGTTAAAAATGGTTGTGGTAGAATAATTCTCGTTGCTATAAAAAGGTTGCTGTATTAGTACTACCTCAAGATCACCAATTCATCTAAACAGCCTTTCCCACAATGGGGAGCACAAGCATAGTAATGCCTAAATATGAAGTAAGAAGTTCTGGCAGCTAAAGTGAAGGGCAAAAGGCTGGGTACCAAGAACTAGTTTGACTTGAAAGTCAATATGTACGAAGGGAGGTGGTAATATATGCCAACCCTCAGCCAACATCAGCAGCAGATGACACTAATGCTCTTCAGAGTATGGACCAATGCAAACATGAAAGTAGAGTACCATGAAGGGAGTGAAAGAAAATATTTGATGGACCATTGTAAAAGAATCTAGTTATAGCATTCATCTCGAATTAAGGAGCATACCAGAATGAGTAAGCGATTGTTGGATAATAGATATCGTCCAATGGCATCTTGTACTGGAAGAAGAGGTGGTACTTGTCTTGTCCTTAGCTGGGCCTCAACAACAGTATCATTTAGTTCGCTGCAAAGTATATACACAGTACCCACTTGCAATTTATTAAATGCGGCTATGCAAGGATGCGCAATGGACATATTTAAAGAATTCCATTAACGGCTCTAAATGTGAAAACAATTTGCATACGGAGCCTCAAATTTATTGGTCAGTCAAACATAGAGGCGAGAGTTGCACACCTTACAAACATTTCGGCCCATTCTTGTGCAGTATGGGTTGTCACATGTGCATAATTATGTCGATGACGCTTTTCCCTCTCTTCGGCAGGCATATTTAAAGCTTGGGCTATAGAAACAGCAACCTCTGTGATGTTCCAAGGGTTCACTAGAATTGCACCAGCACCTAGAGACTGAGCCGCACCGGCAAACTATAAAATAAACAAAGAAATAGGTAAAGTATAATCTAAATATCAATGCAGAAAGAGGATAGTTATTCAGGTTGTGAGATGTCCGAAATGAGACATGGGGTACCCTGTCAGAAAAATCCACAAATCAAGCGGAGAGCACTAATCTTTACAAGAGCTTTGCAAACTTATTAACTAATTTCGTTTCATATCTGGAAGCTGAAACAGATTATTAGCTTAAAAAGCTTTCACTTGAAGTTCTCTTCTTGTTCAAAAAGCTTTCGCTTGAAGTTCATACTCCACGGCTACTCAAAATGAAGTAAGCAGGGCAGATTAAATTCTTCTGAGGCAAAATTGCGATGTGTTTCTTGCGTTTAAACCATAAGTAACTCTGTTAGAATGACTTCTTAACTATATCTTTATTGTTATCTATCAGGTGTGAAATTATTTGGTCTAATAAATAGCCAAGAAATATAATTAGCGCATAACTTCCAGAATTTTAGGGAGTAAAGATAGATCTCTTAGATAGGCGTTCTCAGCATAAATTCAGTAATGCAAGGGGTCTCATTATCCATGTACCAATCTACACAATAGCACATTCTCTGCACTAAGAAGTTTCAGGGAAATAGGAATTTACCTCACTGAGAATTAGAACCCCTTTCTTTGAATCTTGACATGCAACAAACTCATAACTAACAAGATTCATGCCATCCCTCAATGAAGTGACAAGTGCAACATCTGAAAAGGCAAAATCAGGTTCAGTCCAACGATCCTCTAACAAAGCAATCACTTAGTTATTGAAAGATAGCTTTCAGATATCTACAACTTTTATAATTATGCAGAAACAGTATTTTATTATTTCACCATCAAAGTTTTGTTCTTCCACTGAGATCCAATCACTAATTCAAAACATCCTAGCAAACAGAATACCCATGAACCTGCTACTAAGAAGCCTTTTCACTGCATCAGCATAGCATGACCATGCTGCTCTAACGGACTACAGCAGCAAACCCATGAAGGAACCAATGTGAGAGAGAGAACCCTTTGGAACATAAGGCCAGGTACGGTAAAGTTATGAAGAAGCCAGACATCCAGGACTAGAAGAGTGTAGGGAATTCATAAGATGGAATTATTACCAGTAACTGCGTAAAGGGCACATAGCTTATAGAAGTCAAGAGAACGATCCTGCGACAGACAGAAGAGAACGTCACAGGAAAGTTGCATATGCCTACATGAACACGAGCATTAAGCATTGTGAACATTAACATAATGGATACTGAAAACCAAAATTAACTGGAATTTGATTCTGACCCATATTCTTTATTATAGTAGGGTTAAAGAGTCGATACAAATGAGAAGACTATATTTTTCGGTTGAATTGAGTTTTGCTATTGAACTGGTAATTAGTTGTTACAACTATATCATTATCTTCTTTCATGGAAAGAAAAATCTCCAAATGTGAAGCACAAACCATAAGAATCATTTGTTCTTGCATTCCAACCATCTAAATGCAATAGATAGGAACAGGAAGATTCTTATAAGGAGCAACTACTTTGAAATATCAAATTCCACGGGTAGTATTATCCAATGATGCATATCAATCAGAAAAAGTTATAAGATATTTCATAAATGTTTTTGCCAGCAGTGTAAAGAATGACAGTCTTATGCGTCAAAAGAAAAGTACTATCAAGTGCTTTGTGCATTGGATTGATGAATAAAACTACTATTTCACTAAGAATATAATGTGATCCAGCCAACACACAATCCACTTTTAGTAGCAGCCTTGCAACTGAGTCAAGTCAAAAATAAATCATCCTACAACCAAAGTTAATTATCATAGAGCCATTGTAAGTTAGAAGACAAAACAGACCAGGTGATGTATAGGAACAGCCGTCAATGTCCCAAATCTTCCATTAATGCGTCCAACAATTTCATGGACTTGGCTTGTAAGTTTTTGATCTGCCCCAACATACAGGACAAAAAAGTAGTGGTCAGAATCATCAGCAATGAACTGCACAGTATTGACAAATTTGCTGAAAGAATTAGACAGAAACTGTTTTCAAAAGCTCTCAGAACTCGGTGATATCCAACTTATCTATAGAATGGAATTCAGTATTGCTTCAGTTAAGTATAAGCACACCTCAGTTCAAGTGCAGTAGCAACTTAAAGAACAGCTTGTACTCTTTCCTACAGATATAAATAAAAACTGCAAGGGAAAATAGCTTTTAAGCAGAGAACATTGGAACCCAAACTGAGAACCGTATGTCGGAGATCAACCTTCCAAATTACCAATGACAGATTTTCAAATGTAAAAGCAAGCAGAATTTATGACAGGCAACAGAACATAATCAGTTAGAACCCATACAGACTGAAAGAAACCTACATTCAGGAACATCTGTTCTTGTTGGTACAGCAATTTGCAGCAAAACAACTTTGTCATGCCAATTTGAGTTTTCTTCAAGAAATTTCTCAAATGCCAGTATCTTTTGGGGAATCCCCTTGATCATATCCAGTCGATCAACGCCTAACATCACCTGTAAAATTAAATCATAAACAAGAAGTCAGATCCAAAGATGCAGTTTGACCATTCAGAAGCCTCTTCATATAATATTGAGAAAAGACGTAGGCATACAATTTGTCTTCCAAATAGTCAAGGAATGACAGACAATAAAAGACGCATGATGAAAACGTTCTCCCCATTGACTATGAGAAGAATATACCTTACGACCAGCAAATCTCTCTTTGAGTTCTTTTATGTGTTCCTGAACTGGTGGGGTGTCAAGTGCTCGGATGAAACGATCAGCATCTAGAAACTGAAGACATCGAGCACATTAAGAGCAAAATGTAAGTTAACATTCCATGCATTGTGGGCCAAGAGTAATGATATAACCAATCAAAATTTCAAATCAAAGCAACGAAAATGAAGCAGTTGAGATCAACAGACTAAACTTATACATACCGCAGCTACCCTCGTCAGCCTCCCTTGATCTTCAACTCCTTCCGGTGTACCCTCAAGCCCAAGAATACGAGTACAAGCACTCACAAAGTGCCTTGCATAGTCATAGGTATGGAAACTGGAATATCATGAAAAGCTGATGTCATGATGGTCCGATGTTGCAAAAATACAAGAAATGTCATAACAATGAGTAGCATGTAGGAAGGAAAACTTAAAGGCAAAAAAGCTTCTGAGGTTTTACATGTCCAAGGTGTCGAGCTCACAGACGAACATGAACAAGTACCCCACAGAAGGTTTTCTAATCCAGGAGACATGTTGGATCATGGACAGGAAACAAACACATACTCTCCATACTATTTTTGATTCAGATAGACCTCCAATTCCAATATATTTATGAGACTATAGAATACACGTTTTTTCGTATTCACAGTTCCAAACTATCTAAAAGTTAAAAAATTTATCAATGCAAGTACATACAAGAGAATGCATCTGCAGTTGCAAAGCTGGAAAGACAAACCTAATGCAGCATCCAAATAAAGGGTAGTCTTACCCAACTAAATCAGCAGCAAGAACAGCACGCAGAAGCTCGGATCGTGATGGCAGAGTCCTGTGAATTTCAGAGGAAGGAAATGGTGTATGGAGGAACCATCCAACTTTCATGTTGCTGTTATATTCCTTCAGGCATTTCGGCAGAAACATGAGATGGTAATCATGGCACCAGACTACATCACCTTCTTCATAGTGCTTATTTACAACATCAGCAAACATTTTATTTGCTTTCTGATATGCAGCAAACTGAGACTGAAAACTTCTTGTAGTTGCCAGGCGATCTTCTTGTGGAAGTCCAAGATAATGAAAAAGAGGCCATAATATATTGTTGCAATAGCCATTGTAGTATTGATGGACAATCTCCTCATCAAGGAACACTGGGATACACTTCTGTGAACAAGGAAAGGAGCAGATTGTAAAGTTGACATCTATATCACAAATAGAAACACCGGCCAATTGATTTTGGTTAAATACATTAAAAGAATGCAAAGCATGATATAGCACAGAAAAAATGGTGAATCTGATGCGATAACGTTACTTTTTGAGCCAAAGCATCAGTAAGAGCCCTCTGTCCAATCTCATCGGGCACATTTACGCCAGCCCATCCTATCCATCTTGCCTCGAACCCCTTCACACCTTCAACAAAGTCAAATGCATCAAGATCCACCTCCTTAGAAGAGGTTTTCAGAATTTTTGGGAAAAAAAGCAGCGAATAGAAATATAATAAACTAGAGAACCAAGGGAGTGAGCCCTACTAATCATGTAATGGCTGCAACAGAAAAATGAGATTTTCAGGAAAAGTAGTGACCAGATGATACTTACCCAGAAGAGCAGTAACTAGCCCCCCAGAACTCATCTCGAGAGACCATGAGTCTTCCCCTCTTCTGACTGCAGAGACAGGCAGTCTATTAGCCACCACCAAGAGTCTTTGTCTGGAAGACCTCCCATCTGGCCTTTCAAAGCCCTCAGTAAATGCCCTGGCGGCGGCAGCCCCTTCCAAAAACTGTTCAACATAAGATATCCCCGAGTTTTCTCCTTCTCTAAAGCGCAGCCCATGTTCTAGCTCAGCCTCAGTTGTCTCATTTGAATGGGAAGCCCTGCTGCTTTTTCTGAGCTCTCTTTCTCTTAGGAGCCGTTCTACACGACCAGGAAAATGGACAGTGTTACCGTTGTACTTGTTTCCAGGCATACGCTCACAATTTATTCAACCTTCGTTAACAGCTTTGCTCAGAAAACTTGAGTATCCTACATTTTTACAAAGAAGGATCAATAATAGCCTGGAAGCACACAAGAATTTCAGGTACTTTTCCTATGTAGGTACCACAGGGAGTCGAATTATAGCCAGTAGTACGTCAAGCAGAACGTATCTACTCCAACAGTTGAAAACGATAAGCACTTCTAAAAAACAAAATAAAATTATAAATACATATGTATAATGAATATGCGAAAAAGAAAGTGGGCAAGGAAAAAAGAGATAATAGAGAGAATGGGATCCACAGAATTGCATTTTCGCACAATATGGGGTCTACCAGATTCCTGTTAATTAAGCACGAAAAGTAGCATTCACGTCCAGAAGACAGAAGGAACATCAGCTCCCGGGCAAGTCCATCAAGAGAGCGCACATGAAATGAGATGCACAAGAAACTCTGCTCTTCCTTCTCAAAAACTAACAGGCACGTTACTGGAAAAATGGAAAATACAAACACATTGCATGAACGAAGACGCCCCCGGCGCGAGTTGGCCGAACCGTAAAAGCCCGAACAATCATCAACCTCGGCGAAAGTTCATTGATACCCAGAAACTCAGTCGGTACCGTCAATCATCAGAAAAAGATGAGCATCAAAACCCACCTCCGGAATCGGCCAACACCACCACACCTCCTGAAGAAAAAGGTCCTTTTTTTCCCCCTTTTTTTTTAATATTTTGGTTGAGCTCTATGCCATCCGATGCCTTGTGCGATGGCTTTCGACTAGAAGAACGAAAGCCAATGGGTTAGGGAGAGGGGGCGAGAGAGGAAATTTCGGATGGCGAGAGGATTGTCATGATGAGAGCAACAGGAGAGAGGAGCAACATCAATCCTCGATGTAAAGCTTTTATAGGGTGCACCAAGCTTTCCAGCCATGCAGGTACCGCTGATGGGATCATGGCTTCATGTTAAGTAAAGTGGTAAATTATTTTCGCTCAACCCCCAGGGGAATGAAAAAATAATCATAAAGAAAAAAAAAAAAACGAAGAAAAAGAAATGGAGGGCAACGAAAATTTAGTCTGCAGACGAAAGCTGCTGGCCATATATCGGCAACACGTATGAACTCCCCGTGCCATTAGCAACTAATTTTCACATGTTGAAGTGACAAATTTTCATAAGATTTTTAAGCAAATCATCATCCTAGGCGTACACCGCAGGCATCATCGTCCGGTTAGCTCGCAAATCGCAACCAACTGGGAAGACTGGTCGCTCATATATCTTTCCATGAGCTTCATCTTCTGCGGCTACTCAGCAGTACATGGAAGATTGCAATTTTTCTCCCTAATTTGCTGTCGTGACAGCTGTACTCCTATTTCGCATCAAGTTGGCCGAACCGTAGTCTCCCGTCACAGTGGTCAGGTTCTGGAAAGCCGGCTCAATCCGACGCTATGACCCAGAGTTAAATGCTTACGGATCTACTTACTTATGTGGCCAAGCATACGAGGTAAAGAATCTGAAACCAATTCGGAAAACTTACAAGCAGTGCCAAACGGGCAGATCGACCTCGATTGTTGCATAATATATTCCAAAGGCATCAAATGGTTGTCCATATGTACTTAGGTCCGATGTCCAAATCATTCACAGTAATGATCTGACTTATCCACATGATTGTTATAGAAGACCTCCAAACTTAGCAAAAAGGGTCAATTCTGGAATTTAAATGGGGTCAAGATTATAAAATTTAAAAAAGGAGCAAACAAAGACTTCGGTCGGTCAATAGTACGATGACCTCATTCCTCGGATCTTTTCTCCGAAGTTTTCAGAATGCACAAACTGATGAAGCCCTGTCAATCTTCAAACTTATCTCTGTGCTTAGACACGGTCCTGGTGTCCTATACCCAAGGACAATTATCCATGGATACCACGCAAGGTCTTCCTTTAATCCAAGATGTACTTTTCATCATCTAAGTGAACAGTGTTACAGTAATATTGGTGGCACTTTTGAATGGACCGACAGTACCACGCAATTATTTTCTTCTGTTAAATCAGCACTTTAACAAAATAGACAGTGATATCGAATGCTTCTGCTAACATCATACGGAAAATGACAGAAATTAGACAGGCCACTTTTAGCATCCATCTTAGTGGCCAATGTAATTGCAAACGATAAGAGCACTACATAAAGAGTAAACAATCAATATGAAATCCGAAATTCCTCAGTTTGAGTGTCCTGTCTATCTATAGTCACTGCAGGAATTTAGACTGATGGTTACTTCCTGCAGTACACCCTCAAAAGAGGAAAACATCGGTCGCAAATGAGAACAAAGAACCAGCATATTTTTCGTCTTTTAGTAAGTGAGCTAACGCAACCATTTAAACTCGGGAAGATCATATCAGGGCCCCAAAATTCCCTTTAGAGAAAACCAATACTATTCATGACTTTCCCCAACTTCATGTGAAATGCTGAAGTAATATACGTGCCTTATTTTTCCATTGCAAAGCAGTGACAGATCTACAGATAAAAATTAGACAGATGGTTTATGAAAGCCACTAGTGTACTTTTTGTCAGTGGGCGCAATTAGTATGCTAACAAAATTAATACACTCTTCAAGGTGAATAAGTGAAAACCAACCATTAACTCTACCCCTTTAATATGCTCTTGCAGTGAACTACGCCAATCCTAATGGTAAATAAAATGTTGCCCACATCTTACTTGTGAAATGTTTCCCTATGTCCGGCTCCAACCCTTCGTTGACAAGAATTCAGATGCCTTTGCTTTGCTGAGTAAACAAATTTCTGTTCAAGCATGTTTGACTGATATAAAGTGATCCAGAAAGAAAGAAAGGAAGAAAAAGAAGTAAGATGAGACGTGAGAGAATGAATACCATCATTCAATGGCTTTAGGCACAAGAATATACAAAAACCAAATTAAAATTTAAGCGCGATCTTTCATTCTGTTCTTTCAGCTTCCCTTTGGGCTCGGGTTTTCTTTACTTTCTGGAAAGGGTTCTCTCACTCCAAGTCATTCCCTCGCCGACTTAGGGTGCGTTTGGCACCAGCTTTGCCAAGTACCTTTGGGTACCCAAAGCCCATTTGCCCAAATATTGGGTGTTTGGGAAAAAACTTTAGACTTACCTTGAAGAAATGCTGGCCTTCCCAAGGCTGAAAGCCCAAGGCAGGGGGAGACCTGCCTTGGGCTTTCGGCTTTCTCGGCATGCCACACTCGCACTGTTCACATTTTTTTCTCCCGAAATTATCCTCACGAATTTTTTGATTTTCCGGATGCATGCCCTTGTCGAGCACTGTTCATCTTCTCCGGGCGTAGAGAGACGCCGCGACCTAGGCGATCTTCGTCGGAGACCTCCGCGAGTCGCAGATCTGGTGGCCAAAAGGCACGCGGTCGCCGGCGACCGTCGCCTGCCGCACCGCGACCTCCGCACGGAGCTCGCCGGGGCCGCGGGTCGCGCAGGTCTGGTCGCGACCAGATCTGGTGCCGGAGGCTCGAGCGGCGACCAGATCTGGGTCGCGCCTCGCCGCCCTCGGATCTGGGTCGCAGCGGCGCCGTGCGACCTCCCGCGACCTCGCCGCCCCAGATCCGGGGGCGGCGAGGTCGCGCGACCCTGCCGCGACCCAGATCCGGGGCGGCGAGGTCCTCCCGCGACTTCGACGCCCCGGATCGAGGTCGCCGGAGGTCGAGGCGGCGTCGCGCGACCTCGCCGCCCCAGATCTGGGGTCGCCTGAGGTCGAGGCGGCGTCGCGCGACCTCGCCGCCCCAGATCCGTGGTCGCCGGAGGTCGCGACGGCGTCGCGCGACCTCACCGCCTCAGATCCGGGGTCGCCGGAGGTAGTCGGAGGTCGCCGGAGGTCGCCGGCGGTCACTGCCCTCGCCGGTCAATTTTTTTAAAATTTTCTTTTATCAATTTTTTTTTTATCACAAAGATACTTTGTAAATACAATTCCCCAAACACTATTTTTTTGTTAAAGTCTTCACAAAGGACTTTTAAAGTACAATTTATCAAACACGGTTGCATTTTTGTAAAACACCTTTAACTCCAAGGTCTTTGCATTTTCCCAAGGACTTTCCCCAAAAATAGTTTCCAAACCCACCCTTGGTCGCTCGAAATATCTTTGAATATCTTTTTTGAGTGAGAGAGAAAGAGAGAGAGATGCGGGGCCTATGTGGTCATGAGTAGCGAAACGATATAGGTAGAGCTCAAAAGAAGACCACTGACACATGTGACCAAATGGGGACGGACAAAGCCAAAAGAGACGCGACCATACCCAGAAGAAATCGACAGAAGCGCTGGCTTGCAGCCCGTCTATTTCCCCTGCTGGAACAAGGCAAGTTGGAGCTAAAAAGCATCATTGCTTCGTCCATAAATACGCGACTCCGTAGTTGGATTAGACTGGGTACGCTCACTGAAGGCTGGCCTACGCCCAGAAAAGTCGGAGGACCTCGTTAGATGCCAAAACGCACGGGAAGGCATCCTCGCCACCGACCCCTACAAATCCAGCCCCTCCGATATTGATCATCATTGACAATTTTGACATCCGACCCCAGATATTCCCGAGGGTAGCGAATAGTGTCACGGACCTACCGCGCCTCAGAGGGGTAGGCTGTGAAATCTTTTAGCATCTGGGCAGTGTTCGAGACACAATCCTGCGAAGAGGATTTGCAGTGACCCAACGACGGACGAGAGAGTTCTTTCCTTATCACGTGATCTTCTCCGTGCTCGGGATACGCGGTCGGTAATGGCTTCCCGAGTATCCCATGAGGAACGGGAGAAAGTCCCATCGATGCCCATGTGGGCAAACAGAGCAATGGTCAGTTCCCCATTTCTCGCGCTTGATTTGAGGTGTCACGTTCGGTGGCGTGAGTGGAATGTCCGCCATCTAGCACCCTACCCGTCACTCGCTCCACGTCCTCGGCTTATAGCAGGAGGCGATTTAATCCGGGTTTCGATTACAATAATCCTAAAGGCCAGACCGCCAGGTTGCAGAAGCACCTCGCGTGTACTCGTATTGAGATTTCCAGTAGTTAGAGAGGGAGAGAGAGCGCGCTTTACGCGAGACTAGTGTATTCATGAAACTTAACTGAATCTACAAGCGAATGGGAATGACTAGAGTAATCAAACCATCGAGCTCAGGAAGAGCTCCCGATCGCAAACCGAAAGCACGACAGCACAGAAGAACGGGAAAAAGCAGAGTACCTCCGAAGTTCGAGTCGAGTCGCGGGCTTGCGGATTCGGCTGTATCCTAACCTTTCGGAACAGCTCCCCGCTCGCGCTGCAAGAGAACAACAGAGAAAAAACTGAGGCCGCGTTTCCGAATACGACGCCAGGAGAGGAGGAGCGTCGGCGAATTCGCTATTCCGTCAGGGACCGCCGGCCCGGGGCTCTTCTTCACTATATCGGAATCGCGAGGGACGGCCGATCCACCGGCGATCGCCGAGCGGAGACGGAAGAGCTCACCTGGTAACGTCGTCGACCGCGTTCGCTCGGGAGGGACTCGAATCTCGACCGACCAACCGGGGGCTCGTGATCAGGCGCCGGCGCGGGCCAGGGTCCGCATTGGGCGGGGAGGGGAGAGAGAGAGAGAGAGAGAGAATCGCCGCCGACGGGAGCGGGTTTCCGGGGGCGGGAGGCGGGAGGCGGCGGAATGCTGCTTCTCCGGCGGGCGGCGGGAGCGAGAGGGGGACGGTGGGAGCTCTGGAGCTAACGAGAGAGAGAGAGAGAGAGAGACGGGGACAGAGATGAAGAGGAGGGGGCAGTGGGGGAGGGAATGGGGAGACGGGGTGTCGTTCGGTCCAGGGCCTTTTCCGCTTTTCTTTGCTTTGGCGGGGAAAGAGAGAGAAAGAAAGAGAGGGAGGGAGTGAGTGGTCGTTCGCTGCTGCTGCTGCTGCCGCCGCCTCGTGCTTCGCTGGTGCCTTCCCCCTCCTCCTCCTCCTCCTCCTCCTCTTATCGTTTGGAGGGAATTTGTTCCTCCCTTCCTCCTTTTTTAAAATTTCCGAATCCTCTTGAGGCCCGACTATGCAAAAGCTCGGGAAGTTCGCTAAATCTATATTTTTTTTTCAGTGACAGTCTGTATGTAATTAGCATGATTTGAAAGCGTGATCATCTTAGATTCCCGTGTCAAAAAAATCTCAGAATCCCACGATCGATTGCGCCGACTTTAGAGGGCTATATTTCGAAATTAATCTACGATCGATTGCAGATATGTAGATGTAATTTCGTGATTTTCATTTGCACAGGCCCCTTTTATTGACATGTACAAAATAATTTCTATTTGATGACTTGTGGCATGTGTATAGACCGATGCATGGTGTGAAACTTCAACTCATGCTAGGGATGACAATGGTGGACAAAAGTGTTTTATTTGATGGATGCATCGTGTGGCAATGCGGAAATTTATCAAAAAAAATTTAAACCTATTACGTTTTTACCAATTTAATCATAAATTTTTTAATTTTACCAAATGAATTCTAAACACTTTTCATATTTTGTCAATTAAATCAATCTTGTTAATTTCGATTAGATTGATGCCAATTGTTCTATGTGGCACAACTAACATTAATTAGGAGTGAGCATGGTCCGAATTAGGCTGGTCCACTCCCTAACTCTATGACCAACTCGCACAGTGTTGGTTCTTAATTTTTTGGACTAAGGACTAACCCTATTGAGTCTAGGACCGAGAACTGAACTGACCCAATGGTTTCGGTTTGATTCTAAGGTTAATATGGGACTAACTGATAATTTTTTTTGTTTCGTTTTTTGTACTTCTTAAAAAAACAAACCTGCCGTTTCAAATTACATATCTATCGATAATGCGGTGTTATGTAATCAAACTATAAATATTAGTATATATTCAGCAAATTTAAGATAATATGACAATAACAATTTCACACTTGCTAAAAGTAAGAAACCATAAAAACGATTAAAATTGCTTATAAAAATATGACACAATATGGGAAGTTGAGCGGTGAGCGGGAAGTTGTTTCTTTCAATTTTGGCAAATTAAAGACTAAGAGGACAAAGAAGACATAAGAGAACAAGTATTAGAAGAGGACGCCATGAGAAGCCGTTTAATGATATTTACGCCATTTGACTTGGGGTTTTTTTCTTTAGAATATAAAAAATATATATAAATAACTTATTAGATATATAATATATTTTAGATATATTTTATATAATATATGCAATTAAGGTTGGTCCATATTGGATTGACTCTGAATTCCTAAGATCGATGACCAACTCACACAATGTTGGTCTAAGGATTGACCCAATCCACCTAGGAACTGGACCACGTTCAGCAGGGTTAGGCCAATTCAAGGTCAGTCCAAGGTTAAACTTGGACCAATGCTTACTCTTAGTGTTGATGTAAACAATTTTTTATAACATTTTAATGTTTTCCCTAATTTATTTATTTTTTCATTTCCTCTTCCTTTTCATTTTTTTTCTTTTTTCTTTTTTTAACCCTAGGTTTGCACAGTCACTGACCTAGGGTTAGGAAAAAAAGGAAAAATAAAAGAAAAATGAAAATAAATAATAATTTGAATAGATATAATAACATTATAAAAAATTATCAATGTCAACACCGGCATTAACACTTAGGATGATTAGTATTTATATGGGCAATTTTTGGTCAAATTGACTAAATTAACTAAATTGATAAAATTGAAATATTTAATGTTGAATTAACAAAAGTACAATAGGCTTAAAACGTTTTGGACAATTTTTCTCACAGCAACGATGATGTGATGCGTTTGATCAATCGCTGCTTCCTATGTCCTATGAACGACATCTTACTTGGGTGTTAACTGCGTATGTATCTCCCTTTTTCGATTATGCATCATGGTGGTCGCATAAAATACCTTCTCACATTGGAAAGAAAGGGCATAAGCAATCCTAGTTTCGCATTTAAAACTCCTTCCCCCATCTCAATCCCACATCTCATACGAGCTCAGAGAAATTTCCTCAGTCATTTGCTTGTGCTCCACTTGTCTTTCCACACGAAGAAACTAATGCTGAAAAGATGATAAATCATTCGATATCACTATGCCTTTCTAAGCTTTAAAATGTTTTCTCATCCAATAATACTCTCAAAGACTAATTTTCATCTCACGAGATATTGACGAAACAAAATATTGATTGAGGTCGAGTATAACGGCGAAAATTCGAAAAACATTAAAATACCAAAAAGATAAATGCGTGAACGGGGACGCGAACCCCATTCTCATCCCGTGCCTAATGCCGGCCGCGCCTATTGCCGGCGGGGGCAAAGGCGCCACCCTTCGCTTCCGCATCTCTTACAGTTAAGTCTCGTCTCTAACGCCCCTCATTCATCATCGACACGACAAGCGATGCGATATCATTCCTGTCGATGTAATCCCACTCACTCACGAACCCACCCATCAGATTGAAGTCTTTTCATCGCTCTGAAAGCATACCATTCGAGGGTCGTAAAGTTAAAACACGATGCCTCTCGGTCTTCATCCGAATCTTTTCACGTCTTAGCAGCGAAGAAATCTTTTATACGTTGGTAATTTATTATTATGGAAAGGAGGCGCTTTTTGTCGTGGACGTTCTTTAGGCACCACAAACTTTCAGAATCCGACGCATGGAAAAGCCGAGCGCAAAGCAGATAGAATAATGGTAAATTAGTGGGACGAGAATCGTTGTCACCCGGAAAAAGTTCCCCCTCATGTTATTAAATGTCTCCCCGACCATGCAAAGCAGATTGATTCGTGCGAACCATTATGCAGGAGTGGCATGTCTTTGCGTTCCGGTCCATAAAGTTAAAGAGAGCTCGATTTAATCAATTCGATTACAGCTCCTTTACTCTCTCCTTGTCTTTTCCCGCAAATGATGACAACGTGACTTTCTACCGTTCACGATCTCTCTCGTCCATGCATGCCGGGTCGTCATGGGCGGCACGGCTCATGAGTAGTGTCTTTTCGAGATGTGCTTAGAGCTGTCATTGATTACCCATCCGTCATTTGAAACTCGACATATCGCTTGTTCCATCAAAGAAAAAATATATAGATGGTTTCTGAACTTTACCCTAATGTGTAATAAAATTTTTAAACCTTTACTTTGTTCAATGTGATCCTTGAAATATGCAATATTATTTATGAACTTCATGAATTTTTGGTGCATTTTCCATTTAATCTTTGGACTCTATGAAAAAATTTCAATATTGTTTCTAAGCTTGAATTACTTGAAAAATAACATAGAATATTTTCATATAGTTCAGAGACTAAATTGAACATATACCAAAAGTTGATGGACCACGTTGAACAAGTTAAAATATTCAAGCAACACATTAGAGATAACGGTAGATTCTAGACCATAAGCTCTCTTTGATGAGTAACTTGCAACCAGCAAGCTCACGAAGGTGTAGAGTTGACCATTGAGAAGTAGATTTAACAAATATTCTATTTAAGAGAAGAACGAATCCCCCCCCAACCCCCACCAAAAAAAAAAAAAAAAAGAACTATTTAGGAAAAGAGTGAACCAACAAGATTTTTCACTATATCTGATCCCAAAATTATGATTAAGACATGATAAAATTAGTTAGCAAAAATGTGAGGAATTGTTATGATATTTTTTTGGGCAAAGCATTGGATATTATTATCGGACATAGTTATACAAAAAAAAAAAATCAAAATATTACTTAATAGCATAAAAGTAAAGTAAAAAATAAAAACTGGGAGAGGAATTGTGGTGGCCAACCATAACGAGCTACTGCCACTGTGGTGGTTGGCTCGATGGTGGTAATAGCTTGTTCGTGACAACCAATGTGGTGGTCGTAATTGCATTTATTGAGATGATCACTTTAAATTGAACTGTTAGTAAAATCTTACATTGTTTATATACATATGTATAAGGTACATTATTATAATGCCTTCAAGTGATATGAGATTGTACTAATACTCTCTTGCGTTTAAGCCCCTCTTGCACATGTTCACTTGGTTTGACTATTGTGAAACACACGCGATTCTTATTTGTCGTGAGGCAATTAAAGTGCTAAAGTCTAAACTATTCACCTATGCTTTGATATTATGTCATTATATTTAGCACAAAAGCTTACGCTTAGTAGCAGGAAACTACATGTAAATACGAGACATTATAACCACACATTTCATTGATGTGAAATTACATCAACAACTATAACATATACATGGAAAACCATATCAATAGCAAGATCTCAATCTTGATCTCGACCTACATTAATGATAACCGTCACAATGGCTTTTGGTTATCAATGACCCCCATTGGTGGTGGTCATCGCGATGGATGCCTATCAAGGACAACCATCATGATAATGGTCCTCATATATGGCAACCGATTGGACCTATGAGGAAATTTAAATATAAAATTTATAAAAGGACTATAAAACCCTAACATTTTTTTTAGAAAAATATTAAGGTGGTTGACTAGACACCGTTAAATGGTGATGTGGTGCTGAGGTGAAGTCTTACATCACCTTTTCGAAAAATATAAAATAGAACAAATGTGGAAGAAAGCAACCTCTATTCACTTGACCGCCGAATGCAGCCACGAAAATTTCAATTATTTTCACTCACTTGGAAATTGGATTAGATGGGTCGGCGTAGGTATTCTCAAAATATAATTTGTAATCGGGGAAGAAATCATTATTGTACTTATTACTGTTTTGTTTTGAAGAAAATTACTTTACTACAAAATTAACTTATAATCCACAAGAAATCATGGTCAGGTGTCACTTGATCATGTGTTACTGATATTAATAGTCTTAATTCTAGTTACTAGAAAATCCTTCTGGAGCAACTTGATATAAGCAAAAAGTACGAGGAGCCATTCAAAAGCATAATGATTTCGCTATTAATCTCAAATTCATGCTTCAACTTGAATTTATCTTTCTTAAGACATTAACTATTTATTTTTGGCGGTGATTATATTATTTTACCTACAATTATCTATATTTTGGTATTTGGTTTATTCTAAAATTACATTTTTTCTTATATTTTTTAAAAAAATTTTCAAATGAAGGAATCTCATGGGATTCGAGGAAATTTCATAAAACAAGATTTTCCGATTTTATTTTTTTTGAAGAAAACCAGTTAAATAAGTTAATGGGTTTCCTTAAAATAATTTGAGATGGCAAACTCACTATTTGAATTTTGGAATCTAACAGTATCGTCATCTACTATTTCCCATACTTATATTAACATAACCTCCCTCGATCTATAACTTAAGATTCGTTGGACTTTTAACAAGGTATCGCCCTAAATAAGGTTTCGTCTGAGATTTCTTTTGTGCGCGAGACATTTCCGTTCATCTTTTCTAAGTGCCATTCTCAGTGTGGTCTACACGCGATGAGAGGGGATGTTAAGTTATACCTGTATTCAGGTAAAAAATTCATTTTTTTTTTTTGGTTGGGCTTTTAAAGGAGTGCACGGAGAGATCGATCCGTATCTATTTTTTTTTGGGCGATTCGACAGCTTTTGGGCAACGAAAAAGGAGGAGGAGGCACGTCAATCCATGTCGCTTCGGCACCCACTACTGTGCGGTGACAACTTTACCAACTTTGAAGATTCCTTTCTCATGTGAGCCAGAAGGGAAGAAAAAGATTCAATGCCGATGCGGATCGACCGTGCACTTTGCCTTTGATTTTCAACCTTTTCGGTAATGGAAGCCAGCGGCCTTGCCTATGCATTTATACAGTCGTCGCTAAAAGGGTCCTCTCTCTCTCTCTCTCTCTCTCTCAGCTTTTGCGATTGGCCAATCGCTGCATTGTGGTCGCTATCTTTGTCTCCGTTTTGTGCATGCAGCCACTCCAACACACGATCGTACATGAACCCATGTGTTACCTTTGAACACGAAATGATTGTCTTTTAAACGAGGAGATTTTCATTAGTTGACTATCCTCGTTAAATAATAGAATACCTTATAACCACTTTCGGCAGTCCCGATTAGATAATTATCCGGTAATCTAAGTGTGAATTGAGATATATCTAAATAAAATGTTTTGTAAGAAATCTAGTACAGTAGTGGATGAATCTGGACTGGGTGAATTTTTTTTTGAAAAAATAACTTGACGATTTTCCCTCTATCGCTTCTCTTGGTGTTGTCATTTGGTGTTTTGTATCTCAATCCCCTTCTTCTTCTTCTTCCTATGAGTGTTGTGTGGGCGACAGTTTCCGGTGCCTTTCTCTCCTCAGTTGTTGAGGATTAAACCTTGATTGTCTAAGCACTTTCCACGACAATATTGAATCAATTTCTTTATGGTTTTGTCATAAAATCAATTTCTCTTGTGATTTTGCTTCTGGTTTCGAGATGGGCTTGTGATGTTAAATCCATATTTATTCCTATCCCTAATTTGCACAAACAAAAAAGGTACATGTTTTCGCTTACTTCTTGTATTTCTTTATGCATTTTTGTTTTGGCATCAATTCTGCATCGGGCGAGTGAAAGATGCTCTTTTGCAAGTCCTCAAGTGAGCAGTTTAACGACGACCCAAGTGGAAGACCAGGTTTTCAACCAAAAGGCAACCTGGATCCCCTTCAAGCTCTACCTCTTTTGTCTTTGTGACGTGGGGACAAGGAGTCACGACCGTTGCACAAGGATTGCATATACATCAGACGACCATGAGGATGCCGATCAAGAGGGCCACGGATGAGACTGCAGACTCGAGGCACTATGGAGAGTGTCAAAAGTGGCGGATGGAGGCTGAAGTAGTTAGATACAATGAAAAAACTGGAGAATTCTCAATCATAACTTTTCCTATCTCATTCAATCAAAATCCAGATGACCAAATGTTACTTATTATCTTCTCCCTCCATAATGAAGTGACATGTTTTTTTTATTTTTATTTTATCAGTTTTGGCTAAAAAGCGGTATCATATTTTCACTATATACCAATAACAAAGAAGAAATAATGATATAGATACGCAAATGATTTGTTGATGATGTTCTCAGGGAGCTGGCAAAGGTTGCCACCTTCCTTGTTATTCTAACCACTCGGTGCTTGGTGTAATCCTTAAAAAATACGTATTATTACAACTCGGTTGGATATTGTATAAAACTTCCACGTCTAATCCTTCGACTCATGGCCAGTTAACGAAAATCATTTGCGGTCAAAGAAAATACACACTAAAACTTTTGAAAACAAATTCCCTAGTTTGGAAAGAGGAAAACACATTCTTGAAAATTGATTTTCCCAAAAAAAAAAAATTATTGCAAAATTTTCCTTTAACAATCTCGCGCTTAGGTATTGTAACTGTTCCTTGCGTTGCCGGTCTGAAGGTTATTGAATTGATTAGTTGATTAGTCGAATGGATATATCCAAAAGGAATTTGAGGGAGAGAGAGAGAGAGAGAGAGAAAGGGAGGTGAAGGTGGTGATGATGGCGATGATGTTGATGGGGGGTTGAAGAGGGAGGGAAAATGGGAACTGAGGTGGCCCCCAAGCGAGGAGACAGTGGCGAGTGTTTCCGATTCGAGTGAATCGCATTTCTTTCGTGCACCAAGCGATCGCCACGGCTTTATTTTCGATTCCTTCTGTCGTATTGGAGATTTTTGAGTCACTCATGCACGCCCCCTTTGACATTTGAAAATCCTTTTTTTCCTTTTGCTCCTCGCTCACGCCAACCCCACTTTTCCCATTCTCTTGTTCCTCCCCCCTTCCTAACCAAAGGGAGAAAAAAACAAGCAAATCTAAAATTCATGAATTTGCGTGAGGAGTCGAGACATGCATTTTTCACATCACTATCAACTTTATAATATCATTGAAAAAATTGGGTTACGCCTTTTCTTTGGGAATGCCTTTCAAGTTTGCATGTAGCTAATTTCCTTCTATTAGGGGATGGAAAAAAAAAAAAAACAAGACTTATTGAAGTGACGCTATGTCATATTTACGTATCTAGGATTTTTTTTCTCTTCTTTTTGTCATAGATCGTGTCAGGCTATGTAATTACAAAATACCCAAAATTGCCGAATCCAAAAACAATGTCTCTTTTCTTTATTTAAAATATACTGCAGTAGCATTAGGTATCAGATTCCTCGGTGGACGATCACTAACGAGAAACCTCTAAAAAGAGAAAGTGGGAATGATCGTGAAATTGAGAAAAGGAAAAAAGAAAAGTACCAAGTATGGCATGAAAGAATATGCCCTAGAGAGAGAGAGAGAGAGAGAGAAACCTTTCCGAGCCCATCGGTTTTCCAAAGAGAATTGCCGGGTCCCGACACGACATCAGCCTCCGCTCCCAGATTGCATGTCGCGAAATCGAATGGCCTCACTTCACCCGCCATTGAGGACAATAAAGAGAGACTAAATATCGAAGATCCAAAACCGTTATCTTGGAGGGGATAAAGGCCCGTTCGATTCTACTCTCGTATTATCTTCACGTATAACGGGACAAAAGAAAATTGGAATTGGACAATTATAATTTGCTAAATACCACTCTTAAAGAATCTCCATCCTTAACATACGAATTCGTGAATTTCTGGTTTTCTGGTGGATTTGTTTGGGCCTTTGCTTTCTTCTTCTTCTTTTGCTTTTTCGTGGAACTCAAATGAAAGAGAGAGCACTTTTATCAAATAGGCCTGGCGATGACGAACGGACAGATCCAACTTTTCGGCCCATTTATTGGCCTTGCTTATTCTCACAAATTACAAAACAAGTAGCCATCCATCCCTCTTAGAGCCTAAAGCAATGAGAGTCTTAAAACAGTTAAGGGATAATGACACCAATAATCTCTGAACTTTTATCTCGATATGTGATCTCTAAATTTTTAATTTGTTCAATATAATCTATGAATTTTAGCTTAATGTGCAATGTGATCCATGAACTTTTAATTTATTTAATATGACCCATGAACTTTTGATACACGTTCAAATTATCGTCCTTCATTTAATTCAAGTGTAGGGATTATACTAAATATTTTCTTATAGTTTAGAGACTATATTGAACAATTTCATATTGTATAAGGATTAAACTTAACATATAAAAATCGAAGGACCACATTAAACAAATTGAAAATTCGGGGACCATATTGTACATTGGCCCAAAATTTATGTTTTCCCACCAATTAATGAAATATTCAGTTTAAATCATGATATACAAGAATTATTCAAACTAAACTAGTATATCGAACTTAACTGAATCTACAAGCTAATGAGAACGATTAGAGTAATCAAGCCATCGAGGTCAGGAGGAGCTCCTGGATCGCACCAAAAAGCACGATCGCACAGAAGAACGGGAAAAGGCAGAACACCTCCGAAGTTCGAGTCGAGTCGCAGGCTCGTGGATTCGGCTGTATCATAACCTTTCGGAACAGCTCCCCGCTCGCGCTGCAAGAGGACAACAGAGAAAAAACTGAGGCCGCGTTTCCGAATACGACGCCAGGAGAGGAGGAGCGTCAGCGAATTTGCTATTCCATTAGGACTCGCTAGCCCACGGCAGAACGACCGATCCACCGGGAATCGCCGAGCGGAGATAGAAGAGCTCACTTGATAACATCGTCGACCACGCTAGCTCGGAGGGACTCGAATCTCGACGGACAGGGCTCGTGATTAGGCAAGGCGTCGGAATGCTGCTTCTCCGGCAGTCAGCGGGGGCGAGAGAGGGACGGCGAGAGGTCTGCAGTTACGAGAGAGAGGAATTTGTTCCTCCCCTCCTCTTTGAAATTTCGAATCCCTTTTATTTGGAGATCCAGCTATGCAAAAGCTCGTAAAGTTCCCTAAATCTCGATTTTTAGTGACGGTTTTCATGTAATTAGTGAGATTTGAAAGCGTGATCTTAAGTTCTTCAATAAAAAATCCCCAAACCTCATGATCAATTGCCCCGACTTTGGAGGGCTAAGTTTCAAAAATAATCTACATCTATAATGCGAATGTGCACATATGTGCGCAGGTATGTAGATGTAATTTCATGATTTTCTTTTCTTTTCATCCAATACTGTATAGAGGATCATTTGTATCTGCGCGTTTTATTGACACGTGCTTAATAATTTCCATGTAATGACTTGTGCCATTATATAGAAAGATGAACGGTGTGAAGCTATAACTCGTGGTAGGGATGATAATGGTGGATAAAAGTGTTTTATTGGATGGATGCATCACAAGGTAGTGGGAAAAATTATTCAAAAGATCATAAATTTATTGTACTTTTGTTAATTCGGTTTTAAACCTTTCAAAGTTGCTAAATGAGTTCTAACAATTTTTACGTTATGTCAATTGAGTTTATTCGATTAATTTTAGTAAAAAATCATTGACGTGGACTCGAGTCATCCTACATGGCACAATCGACTTTGACGTGCGTAATTTTTTAATTTTTAAAATATTTTAAATATTTCTTTCAAAATTTTTATTAATTTTCATTTATTCTTTCTTTTTCCTTTTCCTTTTTTTTTTTTTAACCCTAGGCTGGCAAGGTCGCCAATTGACCCTCATTGGTTGTAGGCGAAGACCCTCACTTGTGGCTAGCGAGAGTGTGAAGGCCCTATCCCAGGCCAAGCAAGGGTTGCTAGCCCTTGCTAGACTAGGTTTAGGAAAATAAAAAAGAAAAAGGAAATAAAATAATATAATATAATATAATATAATAGTTTGAAAAAATATTAAAATATTATTAAAATTGTTTACGTTAGCGCTGGTTTGTTACGTAGGATGGCCGGTGTCTACGTCAGCGATTATTAACCAAAATTTGCCTAATTAATTCAATTGACAAAATATGAAAAAGTTTAGACTTTAATTGACAAAATTGAAAGTTTTAGTATTAAACTGATAAAAATGTAATAGGTTTAGGATACTTTAGATAATTTTCCCCATGGCGGTGATGATGTAATGCAATTGATCAATTGCCGCTTCCTATGTGTTATGAATGACATCTTACTTGGTTGTTAGGTGTGTATGTATCTCCCTTTCAATTGGTCGATTATACATTGTAGTAGTCGCATAAAATACAAGAAAATATTCCAAAAAGTCCTAATCTATTGAACTTTAACCAATTTAGTTATAAATCTTTTAATTATGTTTTGTCAGTTGAGTCTATCGAGTTAGCTTAATCGAAGAATCGCTAACATGAACGCTAGTAATGTTATGTAATATGGTTGACACTGACATAAACACTAGTAATACTAAGTAGGACAACCAATACTAACAATCATGAACATGGAGCCATAAACCCATTTAAAGCGAGGCAAGCCGATGGGGGCAAAGGCGCCACCCTTCACTTTTGCATCTCCAGTTAAGTCTCTAATGCCCATTACCCGACATCGACGCGACAAGCTATCTGATACTGATCATTTCGACGTAACTCCACTCGCGAACGGATCCACCAATTGGATTGAAGTCTTTCCATCACCCTGAAAGCATAGCATTCGAAGGTCTTAAAGTTAAAACACGATGCGCCTCAGTCTTCATCTGAAGCCTTTTTGCATCTTGGCAGCGAAGAAATCTTTACACGCCGTATTTTATTATGCGGAAAGGAGGCGCTTTGTCTGGCGGCCATTCTCTTGCCACCGCACGCTTTCAGAATCCGACGCATGGGAAAGCCGAGCGCAAAGCAGATAGAATAATGGAAAATTAGTGGGACGAGAATCATCATCATCACCCGGCAAAGTTCCCCTCATGTTATAAAATGTCTCCCCGACCATGCAAAGCAGATTGATTCGTGGGGATCATGATGTCGTAGTGGCATGTCTTTGCGTTCCGGTACATGAACTAAAGAGAGCTCGATTTAATCATTTTGTTTACAACTCTTCACTCCTCCGACCGACTCCCCCCACTCCCGGGGGAAGCGATTGATGACGACGTGACTTTCTACCGTCCATGATCTCTCTCGTCCATGCATGCCGGGTCACCATGGGCGGCACGGCTCATTAGTAGTGTCTTTTCGAGATGTGCTTACACAATGTTGTTGATTACTCACCCATCATTCAAATTCCAACACATCGCTTATTACATCTAAGAAAAAATGTCATAGCTGGTCAGTGAACTTAGCTCCAATATGTAATGTAGTTCCTGAATATTTAATTTGTTCAATATGGTCTCTAAATTTTAGCTTAATGTGCAATGTTGTCATCGAATTTTTAAATTGTTTTAAAATTGTTCAATTTAGTATCTACACTATATAATGTCATTGAACTTGAATTAATAGAAAGACAACATATAATATTTTCGTATAGTTTAGGGACTAAATTAAATATGTACTAAAAATTCAGAGAGTACATTGAATAAATTAAAAGTTCTGGGAGCATATTATTCATTGGACCAAAGTTCATGAACCATACATGTCATTTTACTTTAAATCAATTTTGGAAATCAACTTTAGTATGCCCATGTGAAAAGTCAATTGTATGCAAACCATTGGTTTTCATTTAATCTACTTTGGAGAATGTTTAGATATTTGTTTGATAAATTGTTTGTAGGGTTTCAATGGTACTTATATTCACATAATATCCATCCATCTATAACTTAAGATTCAGGACCATAAGGTTTCGCCCGCATGCCACCCATCCATCTCCCGCTCGTTGTGCGCACGTCGCCCACCCACATGCCCTGTCAGAAGTTTGAAGAATAAGCCAAGAATTAAAGAACGATTTGTAGTTTTGTATATTCGATATGAGTCTCGTTCAGCGTCCACAAGAATGAGACATATGAACTTTACCAGTGCTTTCCACTTGGGGATGAGCACCTCGGCGAGTTGGTAGTGGCCCACTTAATAAATTTAGGATTTAACAGAACTGAATGTTCGATGTTAACAGTTGCCTAGGGACTCAGTCTAGCAGTACTTGCATTTTCCGAAGAGTGAAAGGCCATATTTATCATCATTTTTGACGGATTGATTTTCTCAATTGTAGATCAAAGAAAATTCATAATTTATGACCTTGCAGTCGAAAACTGCCGGTTCAAAGCCATATCGAGGATTTGGCACTCATCTTAGGTGTGAGACAGCCCGCGAACAAGGGAGGTATGTGGAGAAATTAGAAATGTAGAGAGATTGATATTCATAAATGGAAAGGCAGAACCTCAGCTTGCAGTGTCAACATTTCCCCCTAGACATCAGCTGGTTTTGACGTCTCACTCTTATGGAGGGCCAAAAAAATGATGCCTTTGCCAGTTCCTTGAGAAACGAGAGTCGAGACTGCGTCGTCAGAGGAGGTAAGCAGGTGGCGAGCATTTGTGCAAGTCCGTCCGACAGCGCATGAGAAATAGTTTTCCCCCTTGAGATCGAGCACGTTTCAAGATATATTATCCGGAGGACCTCCGCCCACCACCACCGGCATGGTTGTTAGTTCTTTTCTCAGGGTTTGGTAAAGGTCGTCGTGTCTTCACCGCGGACGCTTTTTGACTTGCTTCTACTAGCTTGAAGCTTCAATGAATATCGTTTCTCCCCCGGAGACTTCAGTCAATCAGTAGCCTTGGTTTTGGCAATCCCTAGACCATTATATAGTTTACGGAGTAAATTAAACATATATAAAAAATTCAAGAATTACATTGAACAAATTAAAAATCCTGAGAGCACATTATTTATCGAATCAAAGTTTATGGACCATACATGTCATTTTCCTTTAAATAAATTTTGTAAATCAATTTCAGTATGCCCATACGAAAAATCAATTGTATGCAAACCATCGGTTTTCATCTAATTTACTTTGGAGAATGTTCTTATAACTATTTTATTACCTATTTGCGGGGTTTCAATGGTACTTATATTCACGTGATCTCCCTTCATCTATAACTTAAGATTTAGGACAATAAGGTTTTGCTTGCATACCTACTCACCCGCCCCTTGTCTGCCGCCTGCCGCTCACTTGCTTGCCCTGTCAGAAGTTTGAAGAATAGGCCAAGAATGAGAGAATGATTTTTTGTTGTGTATATGATATGAGTCTAGCGTCCACAAGAGCGAGGCATATGCACTTTTACAGTGCCTTCCACTTGGGGATGAGCACCTCAGGGAGTTGGTAGTGGCCCAGTTGATAAATTTATGATTTAATTGTTAAAGGGCACTCAGTCTAGTGGCATTTGCATTTTCCAAGGAGCGAATGGCCGTATTTATTACCATTTTTGATGGATTGATTTTCTCAATTGTAGGTCACAGAAAATTCCTAGTTCATGACTTTGTAGTCGAAATTGCTGACTCACATAATCATATCGAGGATCTGGCACTCAACTTAGGTATGAGACAGCCCACGAACAACGGAACAAGAGAGGTACACGGAGAATTACAAATGTAGAGGGACTTATATTCGTAATGGGAAGGCAGAACCTCAGCTTGCAGTGCCAACATATTCCCTGGAAATCACCTGGTTCTGCCGTCTTATTCCTGTGGAGGGCCAGAAAATGATGCATTTGCCAGTTCCTTAAGAAAGAGGACTGTGTCGACAGAGGATGTAAGCAAGTGGTGAGCATTTGTACACGTCCGCCCGACAGCGCATGAGAAATAGTTTTCAACCCTTGAGATCGAGCACGTTCAAGATATTTTATCCGGAGATGACATCCTCCCACTGCCACTGGCATGGTTGCTCCTTTCTCAGGGTTTGGTAAAGGTCTCTGTGTTTTCACCGCAGACACTTTTGGTTCGCCCCTTGGAGAATTCGGTCCATCAGTAGACTTGGTTCTGGCAATCCCTAAACCATCATAAAATTTATGGACTAAATTAAAGTTGTACCAAAAATTCATGGATCATATTAAATAAATTAAAAATCTTGGCAGTACATTACTTATTAGACCAAAGTTCATGAACCATATATATCATTTTTCCTTCAATCAATTTTCTGAATCGACTTCAATATGCCCATGCGAAAAATTAATTGTATGCAAATCATCGGCTTTCATTTAACCTACTTTGGAGAATGTTTAGATATCTATTCTATCACCTTGTGGGGTTTCAATGGTACTTGTAATAACGTAATCTCCCTCTATCTATAACTTAAGATTTAGGATTGTAAGGTTTTGCCCACATGCCGCTCGCCTGCCGCCCATCGCCATGCGCATGCCACACGCTCGCCTGACACTTCAGAAGTTTGAAGAATAGGCCATGATTGAGAGAAGGATTTACAGTTTTGTGTATTCGATATGATTCTTTTCATTGTATAAGCTTCTATTTATAACATAATAAGTGTTTAACTAAGGAAATAAGGAAGATACATCAAATCAAATCCAATCTACATTTGATATAATTTATCAATCATAATCTTTTGGAATCTTGGATTGATCAATCGCAATGTTTGGTCTGATCCTTGCTTATCTCCAACATGCCCACTGTTCGCCCGCCTCCTCCCGCCACTAATCACCACCGCGCCTATTGCTGTCGTCCGTTAACACTCGGGAAGAAAAAAATTTATATCGTTATCAAATAAATTTCTATTTCAAAATAGAAATTTTGTATTATTATGAAACGTATATTTTTATTCAAAAATTTATCTAGAAATAGAAATAAAATAATTTATTTCTAATTTCTGATTAAAATGATTATCATTCATGCCTTTAGTGTGATCTACCCATGAAGAGAGGGGTGGTAAAGTTAGATTCACGTACAAATTTAAACCTATTTTTTGGTTGGGCTTTTAAAGGAGTGCGTGGAGAGATCCGTCCATATCTATTTTTTTCTTTGATTCGACGGCTTTTGGGTAACGAAAAAGGAAGAGGCATGTCAATGCATGTCGCTTCGGCGGCCACTACTGTGCTGGTGACAACCTAACCAACTTTGGAGATTCCTCTTTCATGTGAGCCAGAAGGCAAGAAAAAGTTTCAATACCGATGCGGTTCGACCGTGCACTTCGCCTTTGATTTTCCGCCTTTTAGGTAATGGAGGCCAGCAGGCTGCCTATGCGGTTTAGCCAATCGTAGCAAAAGGGTCCTCTCTCTCTCTCTGCTTTTGCGATTGGCCAATCGCTGCATCGTGGTCGCTATCTTTGTCCCTGTTTTGTGCATGCAGCCACTCCCAGTACTCGATCGTACATGAACCCATGTGTTGCCTTTGAACATGAAATAATTGTCTTTCAAACGAGAAGATTTTCATCGGTCGACGATTCTCCTTGGTTAATAGAATACCTTATGGCCGCGTTGGATAGTCCAGATTAAATAACAAATAATCATATTCGATAATTTGGAGTGGTTTCTTGGATCGAGTGAACCCGAATATATCTAAATAAAATGTCAAATTAGAAATCTAGGATATAGGTGTTGAAATCTGAATTGGATTGAAAAAAAAAGTTAAGAAATAACTCAACGAATTCCCCTTTATGCCACTTCTCTCAATGTAGTCATTTAGTGTTTCGCATCTCAAATGCTATGATGACATATTAATATGTGGGTTAGAGTTTCTGGTGCCTTTCGCTCCTTAGTTATTGAGGATTAAACCTTCATTATCCGAGCACTCTCCGTGATACCATCGAATCAATTCCTTCATGGTTTTATTATAAAATTGATTTCTCTTGTAATTGTGCTTATGGTTTTGAGATGGGCTTGTGATGATAAATCAATTTTTATATCTACAACTATATCACACAAACGAAAAGATACACATTTTTGCTTTTTTTTGTTTTTGTTTTTTTTCTTCCACACTTCTATTTTGGCGTCAATTCCGTATCAGGCGTGAAAGATGCTGTTTTGCAAGTCTTTGAGTGAGCAATTCGACGACGACCCAAGTTGAAGACAGGCAATCTCTACCTCTCCATTTTTGTGACGTAGTGACAAGGAGTTGCGACCCCTGCGCGAGGATTGCATGGACATTGGCGACCACAAGGAAGCCAATCAAGAGGGCCACGGATGAGATGGCGGACTTGAGGCAGTACGGGGAGTGGCGAACGTGGCAGATGGAGGCTGAAGTAGTTCAATATTTTCTCCATAAGAGAACGGAAAAGTCAGAGGATTCCTAATCATAACTTATCTTATCCTATCAAATCCAAATCCAAATGATCAAGCGGGCTACTTATCTTTTTCCTCACTTTAGAATAAACTAACATTATTTTTGTCAATTTTGGCTAAAAAGCGGCATCACGTTTTCACTTTATACCAATAAAAAAGAAGAAAAAATAATAATATAGATATGCATATGATGTGTTGCAATGATGTTCTCAAGGAGCTGGCAAAGGTCGCCGCCTCCCCAACAATTCTAACCGCTTGGTGCTCGATCTAATCCTTAAAAATTACATATCATCACAACTCGGCCGGATCACGTATAAAACTTCCACATCTAATCCTTTGACTTAGGGGGGGTGTTTACTTGCCCTACAAAACTTTCCCGCGAATTTCATGCGTTAATCAACGGAAAACATTTCAATGAAAATGAATTTACTAAATTGAAAAGAGAAAAACATAATCCCAAAAAAATGGTTTTCCTAAAAACACCTTCTTTTATCGCGAAATTTTCTTCCACGCGTCTAGGTTTTGTAAATGTTCTTCGTCTTGGCCATTCTGATCAAGTCATATCCCTGCGTCGGTGGACTGTCAGAGGTTATCGAATCGATTAGTTGAATGGATGATGTTGATGGGGGACGAAGGGGGAGGGGAAATGGGAAGCGTGGTGGCCCCCCAAGAGAAGAGGAGACAGTGGCGAGTGTTTCCAATTCGAACGAATCGCATTTTCTTTCGTGCACCAAGCGGCTGCCACGGCTTTATTTTTTGATTCCTTCTGTCGCAGTGGAGATTTTGGAGTCACTCATGCATGCCCCCCCTTTGACATTTCAAGATCCTTTTATCCTTTTGTTCCTCGCTCACGCCAACCCCCCTTTTCCCATTTTCTCTTCCTCCCTCTTCCTAACCAAAGGGAAAAAAATTTAAGTACTCGGGAATTTGCGCGGAGAGTCGAGATACGCCTTTTCGCTTCATTATTGACTTTGTTATAAAATTGAAAAAAATTGGTTGAGCCCTTTCTTTAAGCTTTCCGTGTTATGTATGCCTATTGAGTTCTGCATGTAATTGATCTCCTTCCATTAGTGGATGGAAATTAAGAGCTTACACGGTAATGTTTATTTTTCTTTGTTTTTTCCCAGAAATTAAAAAAAAAAAAAGAATAAAAATTCATTTGGTAATATTAATTAATTTTTTAATTTTTTAAAATAGAAAAATAGCCTAAGAATAGATTTGAAATAAAACTAATAAGTAGAAAAAATATATATATTTTTTGTTTTTGGGAATAATTTTTAGAAATAAGTCATTTTCTTTTCTTCTTCTTCCTTTCCTAATTGATTGTTGAAGACTTGCCCCCTGCAGTCGCCCGCCCGTCACCAATCCATGCCACCCATCGCCCATTGCCGTTACCGCCGTCACTAGCTAGAGGAGGAGAAAGAAGAGAGGAAAACAAAAAAAAAAAGAAAGAAAGAAAAAAAAAAAATCTAAAAAAAAATTAAAAATTTGTGGGTCATATTAAATGCATTTTTGTTTTTTTTTTTTTTTGAGAATGAGAATGGATCTTTCGTAATAGTTACAAAATTGATCTAGGGAGTAAATATAAAAAAAAAAAGATAAAAAAATTATTCTTTAAAATAGAAATATTACCAAATGATCCTAAAAATGCGATTTATCGAAGTTGTGCTATGTTTGTCTACAATTTTTTTTTTCTCTTTTTTCGTTGTAGATCATGTTGGGCTGTGTAATTAGAAAACACCCAAAATTGCCAAATCCAAAAATAGTCTGTCTCTTTTTTATTTTTATTTGTTTATATACCGTGATGGCATTAGGAATCAGATTCCTCAGTGGACGATCACTAACAGGAGGCCTCTAAAAAGAGAAGCGGGGATGATCGTGAAATTCAGAAAAGAAAAAAAGAAAAGTACCAAGTATTTCATGAAAGAATATGCCCTAGAGAGAGAGAACCTTTCCGCGCCAATGGGTTTCCAAGAGAATTGTCGGGTCCCGACATCAACCTTTGCTCCCAGATTACGTGTCACGATATCGAATGGCCTGTCACTTCAGCCACCATCGAGGACAATAAAGAGAGACGAAATATCAAGATCGAAAACCGTTATCTTGGAGGGGATAAAGCCCTTTCGATTCTACTCTGGTATTATCGTCACGTATGAGGAGACAAAAGAAAATTGGTATTGGATAATTATGCACCCTTAAAGAATCTCCATCCTTCCTATATGAATTCATGAATTTTTGGTTTTCTGGTGGATTTTGTTGCGCCTTTGCTTTCTCCTTAGTCTTCTCTTTCGTGGGACTCGAACGAAAACAAAAGAACTTTTATGAAATAGGCCTGGCGATGACGAACGGACCAGTCCAAACTTTCGGCCCATTTATTGGCCTTGCTTATTCTCACGAATGGCAAAATAAGTAGCCATCTATCCCTCTCGAGCCTAAAGTAACGAGGGTTCAAAACAATTTAGGATAATGATACAAATAATTCATGAATTTTATCCCAATATGCAATATAGTTTCTAAATTTTTAATTTATTCAGTGTAATCTTTGAATTTTAACTCAATGTACAATGTGATCTCTAAATTATATATATATTCAATTTAGTCTCTGAATTATATAAAAATGTCATTGTTGTTCTTCATTTAATTTAAATTTAGGGATTACACTAAACATTTTCATATAGTTTAGAAACTACATTAAACAATTTCATATAATACAAGGATTAAACTGAATATATATAATTTAGGGACACATTAGATCATATTGCATATTGACCCAAAATTTAGGTACCATTTGTATCAATTTCCCACCAATTAATGAAATATTCAGTTCGAATCATGATATACGAGAACTAGTCAAACTAAACTAGTACATGGATCGCCAAAAGAGGGGCAAAAACGTGCTAGACGTGTAGCTAAATCGATTGTCAAGCAAGAAGCATTGCAATGGCGAGTATTGGGCCCAGTGGAATTGAATGCTGGGCCTGGTAACTGCGCTAATTCAATGGAGGGTCGTCGTCAATTCAGTAGGTTTACGGGCTTTGCCATTGAACTGCACTGGGAAGAAGCTGAAGGAGGAGGAACGGCTGTTACGTGCTCCGAGAGCGACGTGGATGGCAAGGCGGAAGCTTCTGTTGCTGTTGAAACCTTTCGATGTTTTCCCGGTCCGTCGCTCCGACCCTTCTCGGACCATCAACCCTCAGGTATAACCCAAGACCCTTCTCTCTCTTCTCTTTCTCTGTGTGTTTGTTGAGGGGTGGGGTGAAGGTGGTTGCTTTGATCCTTGCGTTCATGGTGTTTGATACAATGTCGCAGTGAGTTATTTCGCTAGCGTTTCTTGGATGGCTTTACCATGTGGCTGTAATGAATGTTGTTGCTGTTTTGATGGTTTCTCACTGACATCTGTCCTTCCCTCGGAGACATCGGAAGTTCTAGATTATCTGGACAGCCGGCGGAAAGTGCACAAGGATGCCATAAGGTTCTGTCAGAGTATACTGCAGCGAAAGCCTATAGATTGGGAACCCGTGTTACGACACGATCTGTCGCGGCCGATACAGAATGTGGATCTTGTTGTCACGATCGGTGGCGATGGCACTCTCTTGCAGGCCAGTCATTTTATGGACGACTCAATTCCCGTTCTTGGGGTGAATTCCGACCCTACGCAGGCCAAGGAAGTTAGTTTTCAGTTGTTTTGTTGATGCTTGGCAATTTGATGATTTGTCTCGGCTGAGTTTCTGGAAACTTTGTGTTTTCAGCAGTGCATTGTTTTCACTGTGTAGGTGGAAGACCTCAATGATGCATTTGATGCCACACGGAGCACAGGCTATCTTTGTGCGGCTAATGTCAATAATTTTGAACAAGTGAGCATGCGCGCAATTAGTTAGTTTATGTTGCTGGAATCACAAGCTTTTCTGGTGCATTCCATGTTTATGATTAGTGCATGCTGTGCATAAAGGCAAATACTTTCATATTGGATCATATTGGTCAGCATAATTGCCGTGGTATGAGCAATGCAACCATTCACGAAGCCTGATTTGTTGATGTAGAATTGGTTGGCATAAACATGGTTATTTAACCAGTGCAACTACTTATGGCATCAATTTGCTTGATACTGAATGATTTTACATGCTTCATAAGCTCTCGTAGCATTAGCATCAGAAAAGTTATTCCAAACATTGCTTAGCTCAATGCTTATCTTTCCTATCATGCAGATTCCTTCTCGGTATGGCATAGGTCTGTAGTATTTGTTACTTTGCATAGCGCTCCACAGCACTCCCTCTCTAGCATGTTGCTGAAAATTTGGCCTAGAAATATATGGGCATGATTATCTCAAATTTCTTTCAGATGCTTGATGACATTCTGGAGGATAGATCAGTTCCTTCAAAATTGATGAGGATAGCAATCTGTGTGAACTCACGCTTGATGCCAAAATATGCTCTTAATGATATTTTGGTTTCGCATCCATGTCCAGCAGCAGTTTCTCGTTTCTCATTCAGGTGAGAGGCTTAGGGGTAACGGGTAAACGCTAGTTTTCAGTTGCCTTTTTTTCTTGGCTGTTGCTCTAAACTCCTGAATAGTTCTTTCTGTTGGCAGAATTAAGAAAGATGACCAGCCCTGCTCCCCGTTAATAAATTGCCGATCGAGTGGCCTCCGGGTTTCAACCGCTGCTGGATCAACAGCTGCTATGCTCTCAGCTGGAGGATTCCGAATGCCCATCTCATCTCAGGATCTCCAATACATGGTAAGGGAGCCCATATCACCTGGTGCAGCCTCAAGCCTAATGCATGGGGTGGTTAAGTCTGATCAGGTTATGGATGCAGCATGGTTTTGCAAAGAGGGGATGATATATATCGACGGTTCCCACGTGCGCTATTCCATTGAACATGGGGATAACATTGTGATATCTTCCAAGGCTCCGGCTCTGAGAGTGTATCTGTCTTCTCATGTATCGTCATAGAGAAACTCTCTGGTCTTGGGAAATTTCTCTAGAGAGGTTGCGAGGTTGCCTGCTAGGAACTACTGCTGTTGGATCTGGTAAAGCTATGTATGAAGGGCCAGGGGAAACCAAGAGCTTGGGCCGGTCTTGTGACATCATCGGAGAAAGCCTTTCAGGCTTTAAGCATAAGTGAGATCAAGAAATGTTCTGATTTAGCTGCTAGAAGTGTGTATATGGGTATTGTATGCCATTCTATTCTAGAAGTTCGTACAGGACAATTTTTTACGGGGTGAACTAGCCATACTTCACCGACCAAAAAAGAAAACTAGCTAAACTCTGTGTTGCCTTTGTTGATACAGACTCTGGGCCTTTGTTGACAGACTCTGGGACCATTCCGGTGTTCCCATCTGTAGCGAGTTATTATATGAAAAGGGCAAAACATTTGGTCATATACTTGGGGTATGAAGTCTGCCGCCAACATTCAATGTCCTCTAGGAATGTCGATAATTTTGTCCGGAGAATTACTGTCAAGTGTCACTCTAGATTATAACTCGGATGCAAACAACTATAACTTGCTCAAGGGACAGCCACTGGACATGTTGACCCTCTGGTTTGACTATCAAAGCCGCACACAAGAAATATTTAATGAAAAAGCACCATGGAACCTTACAAGACTATCAATTCGTCCTTACAAAACCTATAAGTACAAAAAGTTACTCCATTCTATGTTGCTCTGGTTGAAGAAACTGATTGGACACCTTAAACCACAGATAAACCTAAGCTTCACACGCCGCCAGGGCTAATAGAAATGGGACTACACTTCAGATACCCCAAACAATCAAAAATTCTTTTCAGCTATTCCAGATACACGCAAGCCACTGTTTCCGACACCCTTCTATTTTTAGCATTTCACTGGGCACAACTACCAATGAACTGTCAAAATCCCAACTTCACAGCGCTGCCCAGCTACTCAAAAAATGCTAATAGATGAAGTGCTTGCTTTGATAGACTATAACCTGCATAAATATGAATTAAATGAATAAGGGAGAGGTAGTGATTCTCTCTCTTTCTAGATCCTATCCTTTTCCATCTTTAAGAGTTTGTGGCTTACGTAAACATTTGAGTCCGATTCCGGGAGAGCTGAGGCCTCTTTATGGGGGAGAGTATGAGGTTCCTTAATGTCATTGAGGGGTTGGCAGTACCGGCTCCAAAAACTGGATCGCCACCGACCCTTCTGCTGTTGGCGTCAACTGGAATGGTTGGGTGTTTTGCTGGTGAGCCCCCAGAGATATCAAAAGGACCAGAGATTGAACTATTCTGCCTTGCTGGCCACACATCCTCTCTTTGCCCTGGAGTTGGAGGAGGAAAGATGGACCAATCTGCAACATATAAGTCAACTGGTTTTGGAAGTATTTAAGCAGTAAGAATGAGTTGAGCATTAAAACAGCAAATGGCCACAATTCTTGAAGTCATTTCAGTCTAAAGAACTATAATCCTGCATTTGATCTCACATCCTTTTCCATGTTTGTAATTAAGAAGCAATGTGATGTCTTGCATCATACTAAAGTACAAGGAATTACCTTTACGCATGTTGTCAGGATTATTCATCATGTTAACTGGGGCTGAAAACAAGTCATGTTCGCTTCTTGGATAAAAATTACTCGCTGATTGGATTGCAGATCGTTTCATCGACTCATAGTCACTCCTTAGTTGATCATACATCTCATCTAGCTTTCTCTTTTGCCTATCATGAAAAGCGAATTCTGTTAGTTTGGAAACCTTGTCACAAATTCAGCTTCCCATTTGAATAAACTAGGTCCATCAAAGATTATCGAAACATTTGGCCCCAGGAATGTCATAACCTTGATTTCTCAGAGAACTTCTCTTGAAGCTCTTGCTTATCTTTGGAGAGGCTCTCAATCTCTTGTTCCATCATCTGACACCGCTTGGCCATTTTTTGATACGCAACATGTACTTGCTCCAGTTTCTCTGTGAATTTCTCTTGCATGACTTCACATTTCTGCCGGCACTGAGCCACTATTCTGTTCATTTTAAACTGCATCTCCAGTTCCTTTTGTCCGACAAAGAACATCACACTACGGTATGCGCTCTTCATGACTACCTATTTTTAAGGAAGTTTCATGTAAATATAAATAAATAAAGAGGTAAAATTTATGGTAAAATGGTTCACTCCCTATATTTATTCAATTCTAAAAAGAGCAGCAGTTGAAGAAAGAACAGAAAGGATACGTATCTGTGGAGATATTCCAGCCATAGCCATCTGCAACAGTGAGAGTTCATTATTACATGGCACGAATCTCAACATTACGATCATTACAAAGTAACATGAGGAGCGGCCAAAAACTATGTTGTGTAAATAGTTACAAATAGAGATACTCTCACTAACACTTGGAGGTGTTTACTCACATTGATCCATTCATCATTTGGATTTATATCCACAGGTTTCATGTGACTGAAAACAAGAAAACAGAAGAAAGCTTTAAAGATTGATAGCATGAACTAAAAGCATTGATTTATCATCTGGAGCACCCATCTACCGTGAATGTATTATCCTAAAAAGATGACAACACACACATAGTCGAGCAACATGGCATTGTATTTCCACTGAGAAAAACATAAAAGCTATTAAAATGTATGATTGGATGCCTCTTCATAGCTGATACAAAAGGAGAATACAGTTGCCTTCATTTTAAAGAGCCAGAAAAGGTTCAAAGGTTTCTTTCAGGAGCGAGTTTACCTCTTAGAGAGCACCTGGTCGCAAATGGGACATGCTGCATCACTATTTAGAATCTTGGCAGCATCTTCATTGCCTTCGACAAGATTAAGGAAACTTTATTCTGATGCAGTAATTCACAGAAAGTTATACAACAAGAGAGCAAAATGCTATTTGCAACAAGTAGTCTCCAATGGCAAAACAGCAATCATACAATCAGGATACACAATAGGTGACCACAGGTGGTGGAAACAGCTCGTCCTTCCAATTCTCGCCAGCACGCGTTGCATCTCATTTCAGCAATCAGAAGATACCTTCAGCTACATGTTTCTGTGTGGGATTTGTAACCAAACACTGAGAAAAGGATTTATGCAAGTTAATATCCTGAACTGAGAATTCCTCTGCACAAACCTCGACATTATACATTGTAGTGGCCATGGCTGCGGTAATCATACGTATGCACGGGAAACAGTTTATTTCAGATTCAGGATTTCAACACTGCAAGGAAAACGAGGCATGTCTATCAATTCAGCTTTGAATTCTTTGACTGATGCATTGAACATGTATTGAAGGAGACAAGAACAATTAGTTAATGAGAGAAGCTAAACATAATCGCGATACAGTAAAAGTTACCGCATATTTACTACATCAAGGTAATTCAAATTTCAGAACTTCGAAAAGATGCACAACTACACATCCTCTTTCCTATGAAGGTCATAGGGCATCCTCTGACGAAAAGCAAGCATAGGTAAAAAGAGTTCCGGCTATTGGGAGAGGGGTGAATCTGTTCATTTAACAAATTGGATCAGTTTATTTTCGAAGTCCACAATCTGCACTCATTTTCAGACATGGATTGAAGCTCAGATTCGAGCTGAGCTTCAACGACATTCTAACTCCAGAAAGCACCAAAATCAAGATCTCAGAAAAGGGAAGACAACCGACGCCTGGTTTCACCGAATCATCAATAGCAAAACAGTAGATCCAGAACAACATCAATTCCTCCTTATGTCATGCTCGGGCCTCACAAACAAGGTCGAACTCTACCAGGAAAATTCAGGCCAAAACCCTACGTTTCCTCGAGAGTCGATCTTCGCCATTTCACTTAGAAACTAGCGATCCCTACAATGGCACTCCGCAACCAGAATCAAATCAACCGCTGCAGATTCCAAAACAACGGAAGGCTAGAGAGAGAGAGAGAGAGAGAGAGAATGAGAACCGAAGCTCGGAAGCTCCGGCGAGGGGAACTGAACCAGTTACGAACGGCCTCAACTGGAGACGCCGCGCCGATGGAGCTGGTCGGCGGATGCGAGAGCGAACCAGGGCGGATGATTCAAGAGCGGGCGAATGACGATCGGGAGTCGCGAAGGAATCCGAATTCGAGGAGAAGCGCTGCTGCGTCTATGTCTTCTCTGCGAATGCTGCGGTGTGCCTATCTTGCGAATTATGGCGGCAAAAAACGGATTCCCACAGAGAGAGAGAGAGTCACATTTTGCAATTCGGCCCCTGCCTTTTTGCATAACTAAGAAAATTGCCCCTTCTTGGTCGTTTCCACTTAATTCGTTACGTTAGAAAAATTGGTGGTTTTTTTTCTTTAATTAATTGTAAATGCACTGCCTATGTATATATAATGAAGGCGGACTGAATAACAAATAAGTTACATTCTATGTGTACCATACATAGATCATTTTCGAAAAGAATAATTTCAATTGGAGTAAAATTTTAAAAAGGAAAATTAGGACATTTAGTTATGGTATCACAAGGGTAAGATAGATGAAGTAGTTCTAGGAGGATTGCACTAGAAATAAAGGAAGTTTTACCCTTAATTTTCATAAATAGAATACAACAACTTAAGTAATTTCACATGATTCATTGTTAAGAGTTTATGAAAAGTAATTTCACATGATTTGTTGTTAAAAGTTTATGAAGACTTTCAATTTATTAATTCATGAGAGTGGAGGTGATAACGAGATACCCATTAAAAGTACAATTGATCAACATTGGATCCGAAAATAATTCGTGCATTTTCTTTAGAAAAGAACGCGGGAATTCTCTACAAGAATTTTAATGTCTAATATTATAAACCGTATACCATTTAAGGAATTGCTCCTTAAGCCTTTTAAGGATTTCCTAGTTCCGAAAACATATTTTCCTTGTACAATCACTTTATGCTCCATGGATCTACAAATGTTCTTTCGGCTTTTGTGGACGAAGACAGATTGAGAAGTTCTCAAAAGTTGCGAAGGCGCACAATGGAAAGACGAAAAGCATTTGGCTTCTGGTCGTTGGGTACCGTTTGGTCGCTCCCGACGAACTTGGATCGACTGTCATGAAGCCAAACTCGCACGTGTAAGCAAGGTAGGTACGACCGTGATAGGAGATTGTGCTGTTGTCTACTCGTGCAAATACCAAGGCATGAGAAAGTGAACAGGAAAACGTACGATAAATTATGAAAGAAAATAATTAGTAGATAAAATCCAGAACAACGTTGTAACATCTTGAAGATGATATACAGTCATTCGTTGTCAACAGTTTGGGATACCAAGTGAGACACAAGCTTCGCCGTGTCATGTTTATTATCTTCTACCTCTATTGACGAGGATGGTGTAGAGCAATTGATTCCAAGTATCGGGCACACCCGCGAGGCACCAGTGGCTGCAGTCATTCCCTTGATGGCCTTCGGACCCGAAGGCCGACGGGTGTCCATCTTTCCTGAGCTGTGATAGCTTCGTTATGTCGAGAAGAGTCACCTCTGTCGCCATCTTGCCGAGCACCTCACTCACGACTGCCGCCGGTGGCGGGGGACCCACCGGGTACTCGGACCCTGAAATGGGCTGGGTTTGCCCGTCGCAGGTAGTTGTGCCGGACTCGTTCCACTCCTTGCCGCTTTGATTATTCCCAAGGACGATTTCAAATAGTTAGCAGGGAGGACGAGTTTGGTGGCTGATCATTTGTGAATGGTCACATGAACAAGAGGCTTAGCCGAGTGAAAAATGACTTACTTGAAATGAGTGGGAGATATGCCTTGGAAGATCACTGTGGTCGTGGCAGGATCGATGTTAGAATCCACCCACTTCGACCATGTAGTGAGTCCCTCCTTAAAAGCAACCAAACGGTCCATGTCTTTGCGTATTGTCTCTCCTTGCTGAATGTAGTCCCACCTGCAATCAAATTTAACATGCCATTGTTACTGTTATGCTACAAATCTGTATACTGTATCTAATATATCATTTTCCCTCATTTTTTCCAATCTTGTTGACTAGTTGGAATTCTAATACAGAAGAAGAATGAAATTTGTTTGGTGGATTCTAATCATGCGTTAGGGTCCGTAATATAAGTACATACGGTTGTTTTCTGCCCTTGTGCAGCCACCAGTGCCAAGTGTTGAAGATGAGCATGTCGTATCCTTTCCACGCATTGCCATTGACGATCGAATCAAGCTTTAAAATTCTCCCTATCTTCTCTTTTACTACATCAACCAGAAACGGATTTCGAGATAGCACCACAGAAATGCCATAGTCCTGCAAAACACTTGAAACTTAAAGTAGACAAGGACGACCGATAGATTTTCAAGTACGTTTAATCTCTCGATGTAATGCCTTATACTGGCTGATCATTAGATATCTCTAGAGCATGTCAACAAATATTCGATTGATTATCCAATCCATCGACATCATGAGGATTCGTCCCTCATAACACAGAACATTGCATAAGATTCAATAGACATATAAAACCTAATGAAACATTTTCCCTCCGTAAATATTGCTACGAGTTAGTATGAACATATAGGAACAAGGCCTTACATGTATGTCAAAGGTGGACACATCTCCTGCTCGATTGAGAGTGTAGTTGGAGCTGGGAAACGAAGCATGCAGCATGCAAGTGAGGGATTGCCACTGATTGAGGCTTAGAGAGTCCCCCACGAATAGTATCTTCTTTCCTTTCATTCTTCTCGCGAAATCTTCTCCATCGAATCTGCACCACCATTTCATTCAATGAACACCGAGCGTTTCACCTCGTTATGGCTAAGTGGTGCGAAAGCGAGTATCTTTATGTCGACGATCCCACCGTTTTCCTCAACTGACTAGCCATTCACCTCTTACCCGGTTAGTATTCTAATGTCAACTGTGAAAAATAGTTTTGGGCGATATTTGAAAACTTTTCTGACTAATCAATGCCACTGAGACACTTCACACAAAAGGGATTTTTTCTTTCTGTGAAATAATGGGTTTTAACCTGCCCTTGTTTTGTCTTGATTCTCTCTTCGTCTTTCTTCAAAATTTCTGCCGACAATAGCTATGTGCTCTAAAATGTTACCGAAAGGAGGAAAACCAAGGGTGGCTGAGATCAAAATGATGTGCAGTGTGAGAGCACAACTATTGCTAGATGAGAAGTTCAATCCATGCACGTCTGTTCTACCTCAGCAATTCGCAGGCACTTGGCTTCCATGTGTATCTAAGGTAGAGATGATCTGGACGTCCGTTCTTCTGGCAGTCGAACTCTGTCTCGAGGAACGGACACGTTCCGCTGTCGTAGGGAGGGCGATAGCTATCGTTGTAAACCCAACTTCCTTGGAAGATGTTGCAGCCGCTCACTTCTGGTGGTGCGGCTTTGGCATCGATCGCTCCGTTAAGGCAGGAAACGAGGACAAGAGCAAGAGGCAATGATGATACAAAGCTACAAGAGCCAAGCCCCATTGTCTTTTCAGAGAGAGAGAGAGAGAGAGATGAAGATTGATGATGACTTGGGGGTGATTGAGATGGTTCTAAAAGGCCATTGTTACATGCGTGTGCGGGTGGTGTGTGCGGTTGGATTGGCTTCAAGACAAAGGCAGGTTAAGCAACAGATTCTCCCACCATCTCTTCTTTACCTTTACCTAGTGGGGGGGTTGCGTCTGTTAGTTTTGCATGGACCCCTTTGTACAGTTTTGACGTAAAAGGACGGTTCGTCATCATCATCTGGGTTGAGTTTAGCTGCTTTCTTTGCCCGGCTAAACAATTACTACCTGATGCTTCAAAGGAAAGCCTTGCTCCATTTTCTGCACCATACCCTGTGATGGGACCGACCGATGCTTTTGTGAACAGTAAGGCTGCATTTGATCGATTTGATTTTAGAATATGAGCGAATGGAATATGACATAAAATCTAAAAATTTTGTTATATATTATTTGGTGAATCATGATAATAATTGTTGATATATTTACCATATTATATTAATTTTTTGATATGATAACTTAAAAATGAGGCGGTAAGATCTCTCATGATATTTTTGCCAATTTCATTTTTATTTGCTTATTTTTTTATTATTTTTTCCTCTCTTTTTTTTTTTTTTATAGATATTTTTTTTTTTTTCTTGTTTCCCCTTCCATTATTCTCTAATAAAATATCATTAATTAGTAAATTATACTAATATACCTAAAATATGTAATAGATATAAAAAATTAAATATATCTTTATAAATTGAATTTATATTAGAAGATAGAAATAACTTCAAATATATAAGCAAAAATTTGCATACATAAAAATGGATTTTTTTAATTTTGTTATTTTGAATTTTATATATTGGAATTCAAATATTATTTTAATTTTATTAATTTAAGAAGTTTGCTATTCAATAAAAACAATTTTTTTATAATAGATATTGAAATATTATCCACTTTTATCCCACTTTTCCCTAAAATAATTTTATTCTAGCTATATTCCTCTTATAACTGATTTTATCCTATCTTAAACAGATACCGAATATGAGATAGAATAAATTTTATTATATTCTGAATTTTATTTTGACTGTGAAATGTGGCCTAATTTTCTTGTGAAACCATAATTTCCTTTGTCTAGTAGTTAATAGTAATAAAATAATGTGGGATATATATTTGAGGAACTTTATCATATAACTATTTAAGATAACATATATTGATCAACATATATACAATTAAAGAGAGATATACACATAATTATGGGAGATACATTTTATCAACAAAATAATCAAATTATCTCTAGTAAAGGAGATTATCATAAAGAAATCTCTAATTATTTCGAATGTCTCCTTAAAAATTGTCTATATTAATGCCAGTTGTCCAATGTGACTAATTGTTCGTCAGCCACCGGCGTCTACGTCAACGATTTCCTGTCAAAATTGATCGAAAGGACCATATTAACAAACCGTAATAAGTTTTCAAACTATTAGGTGCCGTAAAATAGGTTTGGAACCTTTTGCACAGCTATCTTAAAAAAGAATTAAGCCTTGCAAACCTCATGGCTAGGACAAATGTGGATTGCCTTATGTAGCGATGTAATTTTCATATAGAAATTCTTTAAAGTATGTCGAAGGAAAAATAAATATCAAAGGAAGAGTGGATTCTTTTATACTCGCCCTCCAAAATTGTCTCATTCGAAAGTGGAAAATAAAAATCGACTAATGAAAGTCCTTCAAAATGAATTCAACCAACATAGGCCAAAAATGAAGCTTTCTAAATCCATTTTTGGAATACTTATCCCATGATTACCGTCTAAACATGCTGGGCCACAAAGGGCAATCGATACATGAAAAAGGTTTAGTCATTACTCAATGATGGATACAAAGTAGACCTCGCGATTTCTTTCACCCCTTTCCCAAAAAGTGACAGAGAGGAGTGATTCACATTCTTGCGTATCCAATTCCTCCATTTTCAAGCTCTTGCGTAGTGGTCTTGAACATCTCCATCTGCAAAGTTTCAACGCCTATCAGAAGATAATCTTCCCTCTCAAGCTACTGGAGTGAGAAAAACTGCACACCTTCAGCGCGTGATAGATCTCTCTGTTCCATCTTCTAGCTCTGTACTCCGAGGCTATTATATGCATCATAGATAGAAAAGGTTAGTATCCAGGGATGGAGCCAATCACGTGAAGAAATTCATGACAAATCACCTTTATTTATGACTTCGTGCCAAAGAGTTGTTCCTCTTGGACATGTTGCTTGAACTATACCAGCTGCTGCGGCGCCTTTCCCGTCATAGCGTTTCCTGTGAAAAGATTGGATTTGTAGCTATACCATTTATTCCATCTTCCACAAATTGGCCTTCACCATGAGTTTTGTCGAAACAATCACACTAAAGCATGAATGGAAGTTACAGGTACCCTGTAAGTACGACTTCCTGGAAAGTTGATATGGGCAACTTTGTGCGAAGAACGGACATAATTCCAGGTGTCAATGACATTCCTAAATTAATCTGTTACGAAGTATTGAACACATAAGTTGTGTGACAGAACTTTTTTAGTTTTGATTCGACATAATAGCCTATGCACTAGACTAAAAATGGAAAGCTCATTAGTAGAAAGTTCAAAGACCGGCATTTCTGAAACATCAGAAGACATATGACCATTAAATCTTAGCCTTTTGGCGACGGCCGGGTGTGATCTGCCTCTGCGATTCTGGCATATGTATTCCACAGTACACCCAAAATGTGGATATTAAAACTGCAGAATGAAGGGGATCACAAGACGTTCATTGGCCAGGCGGCAAGAAACTAAGCAATTCTCATCTAACCAAGTAGTCAGGAATCATCTGAAAGCGACTTTCATCGAGACATTCAATAATGTGATGATGAGCTTTAGGAATGGTGAGATGCTCCTGAGTTCACCTAAACAATGATGCGGTGAATGCTCGGTCTCCGCTTATCATGGTGGTATCGTAGTTTCGAAATTTCTCTCTAAAAAGAAGCACTTCCGTTTGTCTGCAATGAGTTTGTTTGGACTACGTGCCTCGGCTGATAGCCATGGAAAGTCTGGTGCGAGGCCAAGACAATAGCCATTCCCTTTGCATGGACATAAAACAAATTGGCATCTAATTTAAGCAGTGACTAGCTAGACGTCGCAGTTGATCCCATGGGAATACGAAAAAGGGTTGAGTACAAACACAGAGACGGGCTAGAGGGAACCGGACAACCATAACCGTTTGATCAGATTAAGCTACACTTGCAGGCCACCCTTCGCACGAGTCACATGCACCTTGTTAAAGTCCTCAGTTTCTGCATTTAGTCTTTGATCGAGGACATCGTGCCAATTATCAGACACAAGCCAAATCTTAAAAGATGTTAATCCCAGGCAATCAGAGACGTAAACCCCTATTTTTTTTTTCCCTGATCCACTTTAACTCTCCCTTTTCTCCCAGACTTCAACTCAAATCTTTTGCAGAGCATGGGAGTCAATTCTCATACTTGAAACTAAACATCCCCATCCCACCAATTCCCTTAAGCGAAACCTTATTAACAAGCTGATATCTTTGTTCAGCAAGTATGACCTGATTGGTCTGGGCAGCCACATGACTTAAATCTCCTTATAGATTGTTGCATAAAATTTGCTACTAAAGAAGGTAATCACCATCCATGAAAATTTTTCCCAAGTCATGATGCGGAAATAGGACAAGCTTAGATCTAGACAAGATAATATGATCTTCAAGGGATGGAGAGGAAAACTTTCGGCCTATAAGAAGTTCTTGAAAGAATCAGGGGCATACAACTGAATTCAGAAAATTCCTTCCAGTGGCGTGCCACAAAAATGAAGGCAGCCAATGTGTACACATGCAATATCATCATTCATATCTGGTAACATAAACAATAAACAGTACATCGGCAAAATAACTTCGAAACTAATCCTACTGCTTAAAAAAACATACAATGAAATATTTTAAATAAAAAGAAAAAAGGAAAATGAGAATAAAAAATAGAAAGCATAATTGATGCTTTCCTCGACCCTTTGTCACACCAGCCTGAAGAGCATCTCCGGGTTGTACTTCTTACCTGCAACACATACGCCTCAAATTAGAGAACATAAAAATCCAGAAGAAAGACTCGACCTGCATATTAGTGTCAACGCACCTGCACTTTGAGCCACCGAGCGTGAGCTCTAAATCATCTGATCCAGGCTCATCATGAATTCTCTCTCCTTCCCAAGGCTTCACAAGGCCCTTCCCACTGACACCGAATGCAAACTCATTTGACATCACTTCCGACATAGGGATGTCTCCAGTGTGATCAGCGGCAGCAGCAATGGCAGGAGAGCATGTTCCACTTTGCCCAGGTGTCCATGCACGAGATCCACCCCCAGCCAAAACCTCTTGCTTTGAGCCAAAAGGATTAGATGAGACAAGCGTAAAAGTGGGAGACACTGGGCCTCCTTGGGGAATTTGGATTCTAGAAATCCATTCCGGGTCAGGAAGGATCTGATGGCCAGGGCTCGGTGGGGTGGAAGATGGCATGAAGGAGTAGCGCTCACCCCAGCCAAAGCGGGTGGATTGGTCATCCAAGCCAGTCTTAATTCTGGGGCTTCTAGCGGTTGGAGAGCTCAAATGAGGTGTGACAGGAGCACTGATTGAGCTTCCAGGGATATAGACATGAGGGAACTTCGAAGAGGAGGCCGATGATGAAGCAGAGGAAAAGTTCTTGAGCCATGGAATTAGGAAACTACCATCTGCATTAGCATTGGCTGCGTAGAAGGACGAGGCAGGACTTGGAAAAGATGATGAGCCTGGGCTTGGGTTGTGGGTTGGGTAGTAAGAAGAAGACGGACTCACTGTTTCAGATCTAGCCACCATATCCACATGCTCTACAGGTTTGCAACCCTGATTAAATTGCAACAATAAAGTAGCAAAGTTTAGAGAATATAACAAAAGGCGCTTAGGCAATTATGTTTGAGTGTGTTGGAACTTTTGGAGATAGGCATAAAGAGAGCTGAAGTTAGCCGATGTAATCAACCATGAAAGGAGTAATTAGTTAACTGAAACTGAGTCATATACATAATACAATTCTTTGATCCAACACAAGTTCCTACCACCAACAATTTCAATACATCAGAGCTTACTATTTGAACGGGCAGTCCTACCTGATAAAAGCCAGTTCTCTCACTCATTTGAACATGCAGAACTCTTCTCTCAAGACACAGTCATTTGTGGGTTTGTACTTCTCTACTGATACTGACCGTCTATCTAGCAAAAGATATGAGCTGTACTATTCAACTTCTCGTCATGACAACATATATGCAAGTCTGCCCAAACGTTGGCAAGGAAAATCCACGATGAGGAGAAGGTATGGACAACAGCCGGTTGATGAGAAATATCCGCAAAATACAAACTAGGCTTGTGGTCTTGGACGCATCGCATGTGAATTGGTTCACGGTTTATTTCTCATCAACCAGCTATGTGTAGCTAACCAGCCTAGAACAGGTCACGGTTTATTCACACAGCAGGAATTGGTTCACAGAATTGTAGTACTTGACACCAAGCAGGGTTACCGATCCTTCAGAATGCTAACCCTAAAACCACGACATTCACACCTATTCTAGTGACTTAAAACCTAAAAGTAGCTCCTAGGCGAAGGCGAAATCAGCAACTCTTTACTATCAACCATTTATTCAGCCTAAAATTTTGGAGACACTTTACCTTCCGATATGTGGTGCCATCGGCTTCCACAATCCAACCAGCCTCGTCACAGAGAGCCTTGAGGACTTCATTGTTGTCGCAGTGCTTCGGGAGCTTGTAGTTACCGTACATCCGAAGCCCTGAGAATATTTTCGCAGCTACGGCTCTCCTCCTCCTCTCCCTCCTCTTATTGTTCTCTCTCTCCCTCCATGTCGGCATCCGCGAGCCCGCCGTCATGTTCACCGAGCTCACAAACTCCCTTTCCCCCAGCTCTCTCTCTCTCTCTCTCTCCCCTCGCTGTCTCTAAAACGATTTCGAGATCTCCCGACCTTTCCGCACGAATCAAATCCAAAGCATCTCCACAAAACCGAATCGACAGAGCCTCGGACCAGAACTCTCCTTCGGACGCACAAAATCAGAGCATTCCAGACCGATAATTCTCCAAAGCTAGGTCAAACGAAACCGATTATATAAGCGGGAGGAGAAGCGGACGAGAGAGGGCTCCCGCGACCAATTCGACCACGCAGCGAGCTCCCGAGCTGACCAAGACTTGGGCGTCAAACGACGCGGATTCTTCGATAAAATCGAGGGAGACGACTTCGATCGACGAGGAGGAGGAGGAGGAGGAGGGAAAATGTAGCGACGTTACCTCCTCGCGATGGCGAGGTTCGAGATTTCGGCTGACAGCGACGGCGCTTGACGCGGTCGGAGAAGATGAGCTTTGACTACGATTCGCGGAGGCGATGGAGATCAGATCTAGAACCTCACTCGGACTTTGAAGGAAAAGACCAGGAGCGTGCGTGCGCGCACGAGCGAGACGCGGGGATTTCGCTCGAGCCCGGGAAGCAGCGAGCGAGGCGCGGTGTGAACGAGGGAATCAGAGAATCGGCGAGACGGAGCGGAACAGGAACCGGGTCAAAGCGATTCTCGACCACTGACAGTGACAGTGAAGCTTCACGCCGACGCTTTAAACATCACCCCCTCCCACATGGGCTGCGGACTTGCGGATGAAACCGGGCCGAAGCCCAGCGACGTATGGACCCGAACTAGGGCCCAATCCTCTCGTTTGGCCCGCATCTGAGTTCACGAAATTGCATCGCCAAGCAAGGACTTGGTTCAACTTTAACCACGATTCTGCCAAACGTATTACCTTCTTCGAAATTTGATCTGCACGTCCGCAGGCGTTTGACGGCCTGTCCTTCCCGTTTTCTGGATAAATTTTGGTCTCATAAACTATGCTTTTACATTGAAATCATGTCAGATCAGATTTCGCGCATAGGACTACAGTCTAGTCCTTTCTTTCCCTCTCCAATATGAAGTGGATTGATGTCCTTCTGCAACCGTGCATTTCCAAAAGCATAACTATAGTCAAAATAAAACTGCTTATGTTTTGCCCCTCAAATCCAGAACCACAGACGGTCTGCTTGTTTGTTTGGGCTTGGTTATTCACATAAGGAGAGAAAACGCTAATTCCGATCTCGAAATTACAAGGAGCTGCTGCCACATAATGTGCGCGAGTTGCAAAAGATGATCGCAAATTTTATCTCCTCAGGAAAAACCAAACTCTAGCAATGAATGGTTGCGATAGCTGTAAATTTTCGTCCTTAATGCTTTGTGGGGTCCTCCTAGATCTGCAAATGGAGAGGCAATTACATCAGCTATGTAGGAATTTACTTGGGAAATTTGCAGCTCTGTCACGTACTTCAGTATTCTGGTTAAAGAAATTAACTTGACCGGAAAAGGGAGCAACCAATATAAGGTCAAAATTTCACATATAGTCATCCTTCTCGAGCCATGTTCCCAGAATGAAGCATGACTTGCAATAAGTAGTTTTATCTAATTGAAAACTTCATTTCACCAGTCTTTTCTCGAAAAAAACAACGGGACAAACCATCTGGAGTCAAAAACATCAAACACTTACGCCTTCAGTCTGGTGATGCTCAGCGAGGTCATCTCCAATCGTGTAAAGTCATCCAGGCAAAATCACACAGCATGTTCTACTTGTTCATCTCCTCGTGTCTTTCTAAATTCAAATCCTTCCTCGGGGAGAGAACGTTGGGTCTGTGAACACCCCATATTCCAGCAAGTGAAAGTTATATCAACAAGATTTACTGCTCCAGGATAGTGGTTTTGCTTCTGCATATGGAAGAGCAGTCAGAAGCATGTACAATGTACAGCCTATCTTATAATGGGAACAGATTAAAAATCACTGATCCACCCATAAATCATCTTCATCGCAAATAAAAGCATAAGATGCACCTGAAGATCCTGTACTTCTCATAATGTGAAAAAACAACAGGAATAACCAAGTGTGGATGGCAACTTTGGTAGAACAGGTGGCAGATATTAGCCACCTCAAGATTTCATCTCCTTAATTTCACATGTCTCTCGTGATGAATGGACTATACGCTAGCCAAAACTAGTGCTGAGTCAAAAATGAAGTTTCCCTATTAACAGACTACAGAAGTAGATATGATGTAAAGAGGTGTTGTCCAAATCCAGAAGTACCTGAGAGTAGTTTAAATCCTTCTCTAGATCTGCGAAGTGGTTTGGCTCAATTTCAGAATGTCTCTCAACACTCTACTCACAGAGACCTTCAGCTCTTCCGTAATCTTCAACTGGGAAGGCACCAATTCCAGTGCATATAGTGTGATGACCTTCATCACAGTATCCAACCTCAAGTTATTTGTTTCGCTGTTCCATACATTCTGGTTAACAAACTTGCACGATTCTCTCAAGACGCATTCTCTGCACACCTAAAAGACAAAATCAAAAGGAAAAATAACAGGAAATAGATCATCATCTTTCACGTTATGGGGACCTTCAAATTCATTGAACAGAGAGGATAAACCACTCAAACTGGCTCACATCGTCCTCTTGAATACTGAAGAAACTCCGCAATCTTTTAGCAGCAAAGACACTCTTTTTTGCAGTGGAAGGGCAGCCAAACAGAGCTATCTTTTTCAAGTCGCTACCTGACAACCATCTAGACACAAAACACACAAGTTCAGCATACTAGGTGGACGGAAGAAAACCAACATCAATGATGATGCATGAGTAACAAACAAATGAAAATACAACTCAACAAAAGGATAAAAAATAACAATTTCCCCTCAATTTACTCGAATACTTAGATCAAACACTGCTTCCTGGGTGTCATGTGTGATATCATAACATCTAATATTCTGAAAATCTATCATTCCAAACTCATACCCTCCTCACAACAAACATGACAAGCTGTATTTAAAAAATTCCTTGGCTTCATTTTTCTTAGCCAATTCAACCTCATCTCCATTGCATAGAACACTTCATATGTCGAAAACGAACAATCCCATAAACTTCGCGAAATGGCTTACTTGGCAATCTCTTGATGGTCCTTGCCGAACTTCTCGGCCGCGAATTTCACGAAGTCTCTGCTGTAACTGTCTTCGAAACGGCTCGCGTCCCATTTCCCGTCCTTATTCAAGAAATTAGCCTCTCTAAAGTAGCCTTCCTCGAGCAGATGAGCCAAGAAAGCCTCCGCATCCGGAGACAGCTCCTTTATAACAAGAGCATCCGCGGGAGGCCTCTTCGCCTTCTCCCGCTTTCCATCCACGTAGAGATCGTACAGGCTCGCGGGCGCACGTTGGTCCCGCTCGGGAACGGCCACATCGCTCTTCGCTCCGTCGCCCCTGCTCTCGAGGACCCGCACCTCCTCCTCCAACCGCTTCAGCCTCGCGCTCAACTCGCTCCTCGCGCCCTCGGATTCGCTTTCGACGCCGCGCTCGTCTGTTTCCGGGGACAGCCCCACGGCCTCTTTGAAGAACACGTCGAGCGGCTTCTTCCCGTCGCTGAGGTTTCTCCCGGCGTGGGATCGAGCCGGGCTCTTAGAGGCCGGCGGGGCGGTGGCGAAGCCGCATTGAGGGCGAGCCGAGAGAGGTTTCCGGAGGGTCGAATGGAGGAGATGAGGTCTAGGGTTTTGGCGCCTGAGGAAGGACAGGGTTTTGAGAAGATGCATGATCGTCTCCCCTGCACCGGAACTGGAGAAGCGACAGGTCGCTCGCGGCGATGATTACTGAACTTTGAGGTTGAGAGGGACTCGGAGAAGAAGGCTCATCTCTGGGCCTGATCAGCCCAAAATTCCTCAAGGACCCGAAGCCCAAAAAGGCTGTCGGAAAGTTGTATCAGAACCGCCATGCCAGAAAGTTAAATGGGCCTGATCAGCCCAAATTTGGTTCGGCTTGGATAATTGACTTTGGGAATATGCAAATGACGAAAGTCTGAGGCTCTTCGAGTAAATGGAAATTACGTTTGATAAAATTATTTTTGCAAATCAACTTTGGATTAAGTAGTGTTTGATGGAAAAAAGAATTAGGCAAAGGACTTTCGCTACATTTTTTATTAAATATTTTTTATTAAAAGAATTAAACACTTTATTGAGTGAGTGATCTAGTATTGACGGTTGTTGTTTGAGGTTACTTGACCTTTGGTGGCTTTTGGCGGAAGTTGTGCAACCTTGACAAGGGTAGTCTTCACGAGAACTAGACAACCACCACCTAAGTAGTGGGGACCTATGCAACTGTCGCGTAGGTCGTGTAACCTTGCCAACCCCTCGCAAGCCTCTCATCTGCCACATGCCGTCCATCCTTGTGTAGAGAAAATGAACAGTCACACTAAGGGCAAAACTGACAAGGGTAGTCTTCACAAGACGTAGGCAACCACCACCTAAGTAGGGGCGATCTATGCAACCATCGCCTAGGTTATGCAACCTTGCTGGCCCCTTACTAGCCTCTCATCTGCCACATGCTGTCCACCCTTTTGTGGAGAAGATAGAACTGTCACACTAAGGGCAAAATTGAAAAAAAAAATAGTGAGGATAGTTTTGTAAGATAAAAAATCATTTAACCTTAGAATGGCCTTCCACAAATGTTAAAAGTCAAAGCAGGTGGGGATCTGCCTTGGTTTTCAGCATTGTCATGGTTAGCATTTGGTCAAATGTTGAACCAAGCACCTTATTTTTTTCCCAAGAGATTAAACTCTTTGAGAAAGTTGAACCACACACATTAATGTGGTTTGCTTTGAGGCACGGCTATTTAGTATCACCCGTGGCCTAAAAATCCAAGATTGTCAACCCTATCCTCACTAAAGTATTAGAGGCCTTAAACTCATCTGTAAAAAGTTAGATATGTGCACTACTTCTCCTAGTAACCTATTTCGACCTTGTGATCTCTCGTTTATGGAATGCCCCTAGCTCCATATCATTCAGACCACCAACACAAGCCGCATACGCATGATTACCTAGGTTTTTTTCAGGGTGCTTGCCGTTTAATCTTTGATAGCGAACTTCCCGCCATCCTAGTATCAATGCAATATTCAATTACAAGACGTTCAAGCGAGTGACCAACAATGGCTGATTTTTCCACCAATCCGAGGGTGACGAAGCAGCAGGAGAAGTTCCCCGATAGTTGGCATGAGCTGGAGGAGCACATGGCAGGACCGTTCTCGCCTCTTCTTCTTCTTCTTCTCCTCGATTAGTTTTCAGGGTCAACAAGTTCCATCGTTTCGAAGCACGATAAACGATATTTGCAACTTCGGTTCGTGAGAACATTCCTCCATCACTCCTCACGACCTCAATATCATAATTCCATGGAGAGAGCTCAGGACAAAAGGCATCAATCAAAGCCCAAGAAGGAATTATCAGCGAAATCATTGGCACGTTGCGGAGAGCATGTTTCGGAGTGCATTGATCCAGGGGGCTGCACGTACACGACGACCGTTGTAAACGTTGCACCACCCAATATTCTCTCCGTGAATCATGGGGTTGTTCGATTCTGGACTACCCTAGGCTGCCTTTTCGCAATTAGTCACGGACTTTCTCCCGTGCGTTCCAGTCGATATAAGCCACGGAAGAGATTTCATAGATTAATTTAAGACATAATTTGTTGGATATGATCAATCACACTAGCAAAAAGTACATTGAAATATGTGTTATAACTTCCAAATTATATGTGGATCTATGTGTCGATGCTCATATATTGTGAAATTTTTCAATGTTTTGGGTCAAGAAAAATTGAAGTGTTTGTACTGCAAAAATTTAGGCTCAGCAGAAAGTAAAATATAAAAATCAATCCAGACAAACTTTGATACAAGATTGTGTCAAGTGCGTTTGCGTGTTATACCCGTATCCGGCAACAAGAGGGACTTTTATTCCACCGAATATTTGATTTAATTTAACTTATATCGGGATCATAGTTTATGATGGGCAAGGGCTTGGTCAGGTATGCTTTTTGTTGCTGTTTGCCGTTTGATTTTTTTACATCTGATCAACATGAGAACATATCATCATATAAATGTTGTATTAGTGGAGAACAGTCAACGTTTACCAAACCCTAATGATTTGTTCCGTCGATTTTGTCATATCATGTCATATCATTTGCCTAGTGTTTCTAAGATAATATAGTTATATCTAACATAATAGTGGTAGTTGTAATCATAACGGACCAACTTGCATTCCAGCTGATGCTATATAAACACCATTCAAGCATAAGCAGAAAAGCATAAGAAACCAACGGCGTCTTCATCTTTTCTTGACCATCACCCATCGTTGCGGTCATCAATGGCGAGCATCCGCCTCCTCTCGAGCCTCATATTCTTCCTCGCCTTCTCCTCCGTTCTGGCCATTAATGGAGCCAACACGACCTTGAAAACAACCCCAAGACGCGCCATGCGTGCGAGCTCGGCTCTCGCAATCGCCCAGTACATGAGCTCTCACAATGCAGTTAGGGCAAAGCACAACCTCCCTCCTCTCAGTTGGAGCACGTCCCTAAAGAACTACGCAAGGTGGTATGCGAGCAAGCGGAGAGGGGACTGCGCGCTCATCCACTCGACCAGCAACTACGGCGAGAACATATTCTGGGGACAGGGCAAGCGTTGGACGCCGAAGGACGCTGTTGCCGCGTGGGCTGCTGAAGAAGCTTACTTCGATTACAATTCCAACACGTGCATGGCGGGCAAAGATTGCACGCACTACACGCAGCTCGTCTGGAGGACGACGCAGAAGGTCGGGTGCGCTCAGATCGTGTGCAATTCTGGCGACACTTTCATTACTTGCGAGTATTCGCCTCACGGCAATGTGATCGGAGAGAGGCCCTATTAAGGAAAAGACTATGCACGATTCACTTTTAACTTTCGTAATAAATGGATCTCATGCGAGGCAGATGCATCGGGTGAATCGCTAAATGTTTTTCTACCAGAATTAGTACTCTTATCTGCTTTTTCTTTTTTCTTTTTGCCCCGGGGGGAGGGAATACAAGTACAGAGAGAGGGATGACTTTAGATTTGAGAAGAGTAGCATCTCAGAACTAAACTTTTATTCCCGTGTCCACATCTTGTTTACTAAGATTAGTTTATAAAATTTGTCTGGTAAGAGTTTTTCAAATTACGAAAGTCCAACTCGGTTAACAATTTCTCACACGCACTGTACACCAGAGCTTGTCTTCATGTACTAAGATTCACCGCCATAAAAATACAAATTGCTGTTTTGCATTTTTCATCTCTTTATCCTTTAGTCCTTAGATAATTAACGAAACTGATCAAATCTAGAGAATAGTTAGAAAAGAAGCATATTTCTGTCTTAGCGTATCTTATTTTGATATCGGCGTTCAGTATTTGTTTAGATATTTAGGGCTCAACCGTGAGAATGCAACCATGTTTTGACTTTTTCAAGCATTGGGGAGTAGAGTTTTTGCAAGAAATGCAGAGACAGAAGAGGCCTATCGAGCTCGTTTGACCTGGCTTGGGGCTAAAGAAGAATATCGAGTCCCCACCAGAGGTCAACCCAATAGTATCAAAATGCATATTGAGAGAGGAGTGGGGGAGGAGATCCTCTCAGTTAATTGACCTGGATTAGCGATTATATAAGTTCTTTACGCATTATCTGCAAAATAGATATGTTATTAACGATCTATCAATTTAACATTCCAATTAGGGTTCAGGTCACTAAATATACAGCTAATTATTAGGATTCAATCCACGTCCACAACAAATAGAAGCAATTAAATTTTGATCTAAATCATCAGATTTCACCCAATTTTAATTTATTGTTGTAACTAATGTATCCGAACAACTAGTGGGAAAATGGTCAAAGTGTCTCAATTGAGAGTGAATGAAAGTTCAGTGCACTTGCTTATTGAATCAAAGACCAGACAGCCAATTACATAACACATCAAAGACCACAATTAAAGCTTACCAAGCATTATTGATATAACGCGACAAAGTAGAACAACCCGACAAAGCACAACTGATTTAGACACCTTTGTGATTTACGATGATGGACGGTAATAAGGATAGACGGTGTAAAAGGTATGGATGACTGTGAGTATTAAGAGAACTATGGCGGCGAGCAGAGACAGGAATTTCCAGGGGCTGCTGAAGTAGTTGCGAATCAAGTTTCCCCACCAACGGAGGTACTTACTCCTGTAGTATGTCTCGCAATGCTTGTTAGCCTCGTTCATCTCATTGGACAAGTAGCACTGGTCGTTGTCATAAACCATCTCCCTGCAGAGCTTGTTCAATAGTGTGACCACATTGTCGGTGCTACCCAACGCATTTTGATGATCCCTTGCTCGTGAAGTATCTTAACATCATCAGAGCTGTTGATCAGGCTGTCGAGGAATATGAAATAGTTTGTGAAGAAGGGATTGGCCCTCTCATTGCACTGCTTGTACGCGATGAAGTTTAGGAAGAGGGGGACAGAGTTGTCGCCGACGAAGAATGAAGACATGTAGAGAGTCCCGTCCTCGAACGCAATGTCTAATAGATCATGACCGTCTCGTTTTTCAAGCGTGACGCCTGCCTCTTGAATCTCAGACATAAAGTGTATCAGCTGTTTTTCTCGGGGGCGCAGCTTCTCAACGTGATTATTATGGGAAGAGAGCAACGAATTGTGATGGTGCAAATGAGTTATCGGTGTCCATCCATTCTTCACTTTATCTCGTACCGTCTTGAGGAAGGTGGAGCGGAAGACGTCGAGCATGTGGGCGGACTGCTGTCTCTTGCCATCTACCGTCAGCGCGCGTTCAACTTAGAGGTGGCCGTTTCTCTAGGGGATAGAGGATCGAAGAAGGTGACTAGCGTGCATGGAAACGCTCCAAAGAAGTGTTTTGGAACACTTCGTACGGATTTTGTTCCCGGCACAAAAAGAAATGAAACGCGTTTGGTTGCGTTTCTTTCTTTTTTTTTTTTGTTTCTGAACGAAATAAGAACAAAAAAAAAACAACAATTTGTTGTTTCTTGCTCAAAAAACATTTCTTGAAGAAACATTTCTCTTCTCTCTCTTCTTCTTCTCTTCTTCTTTTCTTCTTTTTTTCTTCTTTTTTTCTTTCATCGGTCGCCGGCCTTGGCCATGGCCGGCGACCGGCCGTCGAGGCTCGGCGTCGCCGGCGCGGGCGCCGAGCCTCGCCCAACCACGGTGAAGCTCGGCCTCGCTGAGGGCGGCGAGCCTCGCCGTAGCTCGGCGAGGCCCGGCCCCGTCGGCCGAGTCGCGGAGGCCGGTGACCGGCCGAAAAAAAAAAAAAATAAAAAGAAAGGAAAAAATAAATAATAAAATAAAAATGTTTAAAAATTAAAAGAAACAAAAAAAGAATAAAAATTTACCAAACGTGTTTCTATTCATTTTTTATTCCCCGGACCAAACGTTACCAAACGCTTTCTTTTGTTCAAAAATTGTTCTAACGAAACACTTTTTTTGTTTCTGTTCCCGGGAACAAAAAGAGCAGAAATGTTTCCATGCGCTCCCTATGAGTTCCTCTAGCGCCTTCTTCTCTAGTCCCCTGCTTGTCAAGTTGAAGAGCTCCTTGAGGACGAAGTAAGGTAGCTGATTTTCGAGCTTCAGCAGATCGCGCTGAAGGGTTCTTAGCATCCAACGGGCGTTGAAGATCGGATCGGCAGCCAGGTGCTATTCACGTGCAGACAAAGAGTATAACAAATGCAAATGAAGTCTCAGCATTAAATAATTGAGGTTAATTTCAGTAACTAACAATGAATCTAGAAAAATTTGGCCTAGCTACTTGTATCTTTCAAGACCTTCCCAATTCCCATTACAAGGTATTGAAATTTTAATGGAAAGTTACCAAAAGGTCTTAAACCTAATATATGGATGCCGATTTTGTTCCGAAACTTTCAATTTGACTCATTTAGTTCTTTTTTATACTTTATTAATATAGTCATTTGAGCCAATTTTTGTTGGGAATTGCTGATGTGGGTGCCAACAGTTCTACGTGACATGGCAGGTGCTGACGTTGACAATTTTTGCTATTTTTAATAATTCTTTTGATTTTTTTTTCTTTTCTTATTTCCCTTCTCGGTGGCTAGCAAGAGTTTCAACACATGTGCCTACCTAGATTTAGCAAGGGATCACAAGCCCTCACTATGGCTTGCGAGGGCCCACAAGCCCTTGCTCAGTGTTGAGGAGGGTCGAGTGATGACCCTCCTCAGCAAAGTCAAAATAAAAAAAAATAAAAAAAGGAAAAAAATCATAATTATCATTCAAAAATTGTTTGTGTCACCACCCACGATGCCATATAGGACAGTCGGGTGTCCACTTTACTAATTTTCAATTAAAATTAGTTGGAAGGATTATATTGGCAAATGATTAAAAGGTTTAGGACTAATTGGTTCATTTTTGTTGTCTTTTTCCTTCACTTTTCCTTTAAAAAAAAAATATTATTAAGGTTCGGCAAGGGGTCACTAGCCACTAAATGAGGTTCTTCAAGCCCTCACCGATAGATAGAAAGGTTTGTGACCCTTGCTTACACTTGGGCAAGGGCTCACTGCCCTCACATGCAATTGGCAAGGATTGTGGTTCTTGCATAGTCGTAAGCAAGGGTTGCAAGTTCTTGCCGGTCAGTAGGCAACGGTCACGGCTTTTCGCCAATTGCTGGTGAGGGCCTGCAGGCCCTTGGTCGATGGTTGACGGGAGCCATCGGGCCTTGGTTGGTGGTCGACAACTATGTATCTGCCTTTAATAGTAAAAAGAAAATGAAAAGAGAAGAAAAAATAAAAATAAAAAGAGAAGAAAAATTCAAAAAAATAAAAAAAATAGGGATATGTTCGGCGAAGTCCTAAAACTTGCCAAAGAAGTGCAATTGAGTCCTAAAACTTACAAAAAGTGCAATCAAGTCCTAAAACTTGTCAAGTTGGTTCAATTGAGTCTTAAAGTTAACACCGTCAAGAAAGTTAACGGAATTGCCGACGTGGCGTGACACATAATATTTTAAATGAATTTTTTATTTTATAGATGGCTTTTTAAAATTATTTTTTATTCAAAATCTTTAAAAATAAGATAAAAAATTAAAAAGGAAAAACTTAAATTTATTTTAAAAAACAAAACTATTAAAATAAAAGAAAAGGCTGCCGGTGGAGCTTCCGCCTCCGCCCATCGCCGGAGGGGCCGGCGACGGCCGCCGGAGGGGACGGCAACGGTCGTCGGCCCTCGCCGGGCGAGGCCTCGCCGGCCCAGTGAGGGCCGGCCACCCCCGCCCAGTCGGGCGAGGACGCCCAAATGGGCATGCCTCCCCCGCGAGGGCCGGCGACCATCGGCCTGGGGTCGGCGATGCTCGCCCGGATGTCTGGGCGAGCGGGCGTCGTCCGACGAGGCCCCGTCGGACGGGTCCGAGGGGGAGGAGCAGCCGCAGCTCGGCGAGCCGGCCAACGAGGAGGACGAGGAGGAGCTCGAGGCCGTCGCCCGCTCCGCTCCGCCTCCGCCGACAAGGATGACGCCGCCCCGCCGCCGACGATGACGAGAATGGCGAGGCCGAGGAGGAGGAGGACCATGAGGTTCGGTGCTCGGCGCCCAAATCAGGCGAGCATCGTTGACCCTGGGCGAGGGCGGCGAGGCCTCGCCCAAGGAGGGCGATGGTTGCCGTCCCCGCGAGGGCCGGCGAGACCTCGCCCGCGGCGTGCCCGGATCCGGGCGTCCTCGCCCGACCTAGCGGGGGGTGGCCGGCCCTCACCAGGGCGGCAAGGCCTCGCCGGGCGAGGACCGCCACCCCGCCAGGCGGCGACCCTCACCGCCCGTCCGGCGGCCGTCGCCGCCCCTCCGGCGATGGACGGCGGCGGAAGCTCCACCACCGGTAGCCTTTTTTTTTTTTTTTTAATAGTTTTATTTTTAAATAAATTTAGCTTTTTCTTTTTAGTTTTTATCTAATTTTTAAAGATTTTGAATAAAAAATAATTTAAAAAGCCATATTTAAAATAAAAATTCATTTAAAATATGATGTCGGCGCGACGTCAGCAATTTCTGTTAACTTTTTTAACGGTGTTAACTTTAGGACTCAATTGAACCAACTTGACGAGTTTTAGGACTTGATTGCACTTTTTGTAAGTTTTAGGACTCAATTGCACTTCTTTGACAAGTTTTAGGACTTCGCTGAACATATCCCAAAAAATATAATAAAAATTATTTAAAAAATTGTCTACATTAGCATCTATCTTACCATGTAGGATGGTTAGCGTTCATTAAAGCAATTTCGACCAAAATGAGACTATCACTAACAAGGAAGTCGTTCTCTTCTAAATGCTTTTTTATATGGAAAATGCATCTCATTTTGAAGATTGAAATACTTGGCTACCATCCACTTTCCAAGCTAATGGCACGGTTAGTCAAGCATTTTTCAACATACGATCACTTACTAATAATAAATTACTAGACGTATACAAGATAGAGAATACCATAGCATGTGACGTCAGCCAGCGCCCTTCCTCACGGTGGGCGGCTACCGCCACTCCTGCGGCATCCACTGCCATTCAGCCCAGCTCTCTTAAACTTTCCTGCAATCCAAGCGAACGTTAGCCGTAGTCTTCCAGCGAACTTTGACGAACCAAACCAGTAGGCAACAGCAGCTTCAAGTGACTGTTATAGCCACTTCATCGCCCCAGATCGGTTCCTACCTACACCAGCAACGCCCCTCCAGCGGCTTCAGAATCTCTGCCGCGCCTAAGCTCTTCCTTTGCAGGTACTCCAGCGAGTTATCATCACGACCAACAACACCTGTAGGCTATCAGGAAACACCACGATTTGCTGCTGGTGTCGCGGAGATCCCAGGTTGCACATAGGTTCTCCCGGTGTTGTTCTGGCTTTGTTCGACTGTTGCTCCACAGCACTCGCAGGGGGTAACTGAGCCCAGCTTTCGCAGTTGTGCTCGACTTCTCTTGGCTCCAGCGAGCTCCAGTCCATGACTTGCAATCCTCAACTGCCACCAGCAGCCCATCGATGTTTTTAAGTCCTTTCGCAGGTTATCCAACGAAGTTCATCAAGCGTCGTCATCCAGCGTCAGAGTTTTTCCGAGCAGCCGTGTTCTTTGCCATCGCTTCCTTGAGTTCGGAGCTTCATCAACGTGAACCCTTGCCAAGCCACTGGGATCGTCCAATAAGTTCCAGTGAGCCCTCACCGCTGCATCTTGCCTCCTTGGCGTGAGCTTTCCCTCACCGTTCATTGCATCTCCTTGTCACAGTCCGTTCGAGTAGACAGTCCAAGCAAGGTAATTTCCTAAGACGTGCTCAATTTTATCAAGAAAAATGATTGCGTGATAGTTTTAATATATTATGAGAATAACGATCTATTCTGTATCACAAAAATTAAATTGTGAATAATTATAAATTATTGTGAAACTCATTTCTCCAAGAATTTATGATCCACAATAGATTATTCTTACGATCTTTAAAAAGTATTATGCTTACAAAGCCCTTTTATCAAATATTGCCTTGTCATTGCAATGTCATAATTTTTATGTCATTTAGTAATTGCATGTCATGATACCAATGCAAACCGCATGTTATGATAAAATAGTTCATATTAATCTACTCGTTATTAGAATTAGGTCATAGAGGTTGGCATATTACATGTCATGTTAGCATAACATCACGTAGACATAACTTAGATTATAATTGTATCCCATACATTGCATATAGTTTAATTCCCATTAAGAAGAAAAACCCATTTATTTATTTATTTATTGCAATTGCATTGGAAACCATGTTTAGGTTAGGCGTGCATTTGTTAATTAACACCTTGCACATATTAAAAGCTAATTAGTAAGGTTGTTCTTTGCTTTGCTTTGCATTGGGGTATTTAAGTCTTTGCCTTAATCAAGGAATTTATTTCTCGCTTTGGTTTATAAAGTGTGAAATTATTAAAATTTATTTATTGTTTTGGTTTATTAAGTGTTAAATTATTGATTGCGTACCTGTATACTCTTGCATTACACGCAGCTCGTGTGGAGGATGACATGGAAGGTCGGGTGCGCTCGGATCTGTGTGCAATACTGGCGACACTTTCATTACTTGCGAGTATTCGCCTCACGGCAATGGGATCGGAGAGGCCCTACTAATGAAAAGACGCATATATATGTATGGTCCAACTTGGTTAACAATTTCTCACACGCACTGCACACCAGCACTTGTCTTCATGCACTTAACGAAACTGATCAAATCTAGAAAATTGTCTAGAGAAGAAGCAAATAGTCTTCTGTTTTCACGATTCTTATTTTGGTATCGGAGTTCAGACTTGGTCAAGAAATTAGAGTTCGACTGGGAGACTTGGTATCGGGAAGTGGAGTGCTTTTGTAAGAAATGAAGCGACAGACGAGGCTTATCAAGCTCATCTGACCTGGCTCGGGGCTAAACAATAACATCGAATCCCCATCAGAGGTCAACCCAATGGTATCAAAACGCATATTGAGGAAAAAAAAAGGTTAAGATCCTCTCAATCAATTGACCTGATTTAGCAATTATAATATAACATCTTGACGTATTATTTGCAAAAATAGATATGTTATTAATGATCTCCGATATATAATAAATAGAGTCAATAAAGCATTCTAATTAGGGATTAGGTCGCTATATATACTATTGATAATGTAAAATGTCCACGACCACTGGAAGCTATTAAATTTTGGGCTCAATCATCAGCTTTCACCGAAACTTTAATTTATTTTGGTAACAAATGCATCGGAACACATCAAAGACCACAATTAAAGTTCTGCGCACTTGCTTATTGAATCAAAGACCAGACAGTCAATTACCTAGCACATCAAAGACCACAATTAAAGTATATTAAGCATCATAGATACAACGCGACGAAGTAAAACAACCCGACAAAACACAACTGATCTAAAAACCTCTTTTAATTTACGACGATGGACGATAATAAGGATAGATGGTGTAAACGGTTTGAATGATCGTGAGTATCAAGAGAAGTGTGGCGAAGAGCAGAGACAGGAATGTCCAGGGACTGCTGAAGTAGTTGCGAATCAAGTTTCTCCACCAACGGCGGTACTTACTATTGTAGTATGTCTCGCAATGCTTGTTAGCCTCGTTCATCTCACTGGACAAATAGCACTGGTCGTTGTCATAAACCATCTCCCTACAGAGCTCGTTCAATAGTCTGGCCACACTGTCGGTGCTTCCCAACGCATGATTGATGATCCCTTTCTCGTGAAGTATCTTAACATCATCAGAGCTGTTGATCAGGCTGTCGAGGAACATGAAATAGTTTGTGAAGTAGGGCTTGGCCCTCTCAATGCACTGTTCGTACGCGATGAAGTTTAGGAAGAGAGGGACAGAGTTGTTGTCAATGAAGAATGGAGACATGTAGAGAGTCCCGTCCTCGAAGGCAATGTCTAATAGGTCATGACCGTCTCGTTTCTCGAGCGTGACGCCTGCCTCTTGAAGCTCTGACATAAAGTGTATCAGCTGTTTTTCTCGAGGGCGGGGCTTCTCGACATGATTATCATAGGAAGAGAGCAAAGTATCGTTATTGTGCAAATGAGGTATCGGTGTCCATCCAACCTGGTTCACTTTATCTCGAACCGTCTTGAGGAAGGTGGAGCGGAAGACGTCGAGCATGTGGGCGAACTGCTGTTTCTTGCCATCTACCGTCACTGCGTAGTTCAACTTAGAGGTGGCCGTTTCTCTAGGCGATAAAGGATCGAAGAAGGTGACTATGAGTTCCTCTAGTTTCATCTTCTCTTGTCCCCTGCTTGTCAACTTGAAGAGCTCCTTGAGGACGAAGTAAGGTAGTTGATTTTCGAGCTTCAGCAGATCGCGCTGAAGGGTTCTTAGCATCCAGCGGGCATTGAAGATCGGATCAGCAGCCAGATGCTTCTCATGTGCAGAAAAAGAGTTTAACAAATGCAAATAAAGTCTCAGCACTGGATAGTCGAGGTTAATTAGAGTAGCTGACAATGACTCAAAAAAAATTGGCCTAGCTACTTGCATTTCTTCTTTATGACCTTCCAATTCCCATTACAAGGTATTGACATCCTATCGGAAAATTAAAAAAAAAAAAAGTCTGAAATCTAGTGTACAAATGTCAGTTCAATTCTAAACTTTTCATTTTAACTAGATTAATCTTAAATCTTTTGTTTATCAATGTATTTTTTCGGTAAATTATAGCTAGAAATTGCTACACAGATGTTGGGTGTCCTGTGTGATAAGATTAGGCCCGACATAGATGATTTTTGCTATTTTAAAATAATTTTTCTGATTTTTTTTTTTTCATATTTCCTCACTGGTGGTTGACAACTTGCGCTAGGCATACACCCTCACTTGGGACCAGCAAGGGTCGTGACACCCTTACCTAGCCTAGATCTGGCAAGGGGATGTGAGCCTTGACTATGGCTGAGAAGGACCCATAAGCCCTTGCCTAGTGCCTATGAGGGTCAATCGAGGACCATCGTTAGCAAATTTAAAAAAGAAAAAAGTATAAAGAAAAGAAAAGGAAAAATGAAAAAATTCATAATAATTATTAAAAATTATCCATGTCGATAGTATCACGTAGAATGGCCGATGTTCATATCAATAATTTTCATTCAAAATTGGCTAGAAGGACTATACTGACAAATCGTTGATAAGTTTTGGACTAATTGGCCAAATTGAATGATTGAGAATTGAATTAACATCCATATAATAGGTTTAAGATATTTTTGGTAATTATCCCGAAATTCTATACTAGGGTATGAGTGAAGAATTTTGTGAGATCACTGTTTTTCATGATCTCCCACTTTGATATCATAAATGAAGTTTTGTGAAACATTAGCTAATTATTCTGAAATTTTAGGGAAAAAGCCACAAAAAATCTCAAATTATGTCTATTATAACACATTTACCATAATTTTTTTATTGTAATATCAAAAGTTCTAAAATATACTCACGTGACACATTTACCCTAAACTCTTTTTTTTAGTGAAATAAAAAATTCCAAATTTGTATATGTGTAACACATGCACCCTACTTCAATGTTTCGTAATATGATTTCCAACCAAAACGATGTAGTTTTTACTTTGCTTAAACCACATGGGCCCCACCATGTCAACACCATTTGCCTTGCATCATCCATGTAGGCAAATTAGTAGCAGTGCTCATTAATGAAATTTTGATAAAAGATAAATGTGTCACCCGAATACAAGTTTATGGTTTTTAGTGTTACAAAAAAGTTTAAGCTACAAATTTGTGTATAAAGATGGCTCCAATCATATGTGATGCCACCAGAGAAAAGCATTCTTCCACAAGCTCGTTTGCAGAAAGCTTACCTTTTTGGGCTTCCCCTTGGCGTTCTCGTACTTGTAATACAAGCGCAACAGTTCGACCACGAAGCAACCGTCGCAGACCATCATCCAGACGAACTTGTCACTCGAGATCGATGCATCGAAGTCCACAGAATAGCACTCTCTGGTCCTCTGCTCCTACTTCTTCATGGCCTCCACAAGATCCCTGAGGTGCGGAGCCTTTCGCTTCTCGCCGTCTCCTATGGACGACAACGATAAAGGCTGATCGTCGTCATCCTCGCTCTCGTCAAACTTGCCTCCCAGGACGCGCATCAAGAAACGCTCCTTGTGCTCCTCCATTAGCTCGAGCCCCTTGTCGCCATAATGGAAGGGGCCGATGGAGATGATTTTGGGAAGGAAAGCGCTCTGTCGAACTCGAAAGAGGTTACGAGGGACTCTGTGGATGGTCCATGACCTCCCGGAAGCATAAGTGGTCTTATTTTGCTCAAGTGCTCGATCTAGCTCGATCACCCAAGAGTCTAGATTAAATTCTGACTTTCCATCTTCTCTCATCAGTTGCCCTTTGTGGGCCGATCCCACAGTCCTCAGGTGGGGAGGCCTAGGGTTTCTTTCTTGATCATCCATCTCAAGGAAAAAAGAGAAAGAAGACTTAGCAGAGCAGAGAAATGCAGCGAGAGAGATTGAGTGTTCTTGATCGAAGTTATAGAGCGGGAGCATGCGCCGCATCCTATTATATAGGCAACGCCAGCAATCTGCATCATCTTTCGCTGAAAAATACAGCGACAGATTGAGTATTCTTGATCGAAGAGTAGACGCTAGAGGGTATGTCTAACTAATGCAAATGTCTTATTTTTGAACGCTGATTTGACAATGTCCAAAGATGTTTCCACAACCATGCGAATGCCTCAACGATTTCGGCGACCGTTTCACGTGCTCCCGTAAAAGATATCCCTAGACTTTGTTAACTTTTTACAGGAGATCAATATTTTAATAATGAATTACCACAGTTAACTGAAGTTGGGATTTTGTTATTATAAGTTGTCCGATCGTTCAGTTACAAGTTAACATGTTTTACATCAGATCCATGAGTACGGGTAGACAGAAATGAACAATATTAGCATGGTATCTAATATTTTAAAATGATGCAAAGCTTGTTAAAATTTATATATATTATACAATCATAACCCTTTTTTTTCATCATCTAATTGTTCCTAAATACTTCAACATTTACCAACAATATAAAACGACATCAATATTCCACGAATGCTTTTAATAAGACCTGACAAATCAGTATTCATTTTTTTTGCTCCTCATTATCCAATAATTAATTCAAGTAAATGATGGAAGACGAGAACAAAACCTTTCAATCAAATCACTAACGACAACAAGGTTCCCTTAATTATCAACTTATATAAAGCGCCACTTGCTCTCTCTCATTTATAACCAAAAAAAAAAAAAAAAAAAAAAACAGCTATAACTCTAAGTCGACTGCACAAAGCTTGGCAAGAGTAATAACGCAAGTAATGAAATCTAATCCGCAAGTGTGACATCCCGATTTTTCTAATTCTATTTTCAGCTGATTGAGTCGGGCATTTCATCTGTGCATATAGTACGTCTCTCTGAGTTGGCCACTCATGAGAGGACTAGCCTATTGGACGAAGCAATTAAGGGATTTTAACGCGTCAAACTTGGGGACTGATCACCCTCAGGTCGGATGCAAGAAAATTTCCCTGAAAGCTACCCGGTAAGTTAGGCGTCTTTGAAATCGCACCGACTTATTGAATTCAACCGTAAAAATTGGGATTGAATTTAGAAGTTGAAAGCCCGGTTATGTCACACATCTTATTAGGATCATGGGATAATTTTTGTGGATTCTAATTGGATTCGGTTAGAAGAGAATTGTTGGGAATTGAAGAAATTAGATGTCTGAAGATTTTAGGCGACGGAAAATGAAATTGGGCCCATGAAGAATGTTGTGGGAGAAGAGATAGTGGAAGATGACATGGGATGATGTCATGGTGGGCCATTTGTTAGATTAAAGAAAAGGAAAAAGAAAAGAAAAGGGCCCCCTCCTTCTCTCTCCTTCCTCTCTTCCTTCCGTTGGTTTTCTCCTCCATCTTCTTTGTGCGAAAGACCAGAAAAAAAAAATTGCAGAGGAGAAGCCGGAGCAGCCCTTCGCCGCCCGCTCAGCCGCTCGTCGCCGGCCGTCCGCACCCGCCGTCGCCGTTCCGCCTTGGCCGCACGCCTCCGTCTTCCCCCTTCCTCTCCCGTCGCGGCCTCTCTCTCCTCCCTCTGGTTCGAACAGAAACGGAAGCAGCTCGCCTGGGTTGGAGCAGCAGCCGACGTCGCCGGGAGCCGCCGCACGCCGCCTCGCCGCCGTTCGCCTCACGCTCGCCCGCCGTGTGCCGTCTGCCCTTGTCCGCTCGAGCTGCTGTCCAGCCCCTGTTCCGCCTCTGTTCAGCTCCATTTTGGCCATCACAGGCCACGGTTCGGCCACCTCCGGCCACCGTGCACCGCCACCTCGACTCGCCGGAGTCCCCTCGCCCTCCGCCGGCCTTGTCCAGCTTGAATCAGCCTCGGATTCGGCCCCATCCAGCAATGTTCAGGGAGTTCGAAAATGGGCATGGCAGCGGACGTTTGGCCCGTTTTGGCCGCCTTCCCAAGCCCGGATGCTCGGCCCGCCTTGAGGAAAGTCGATCCTCGCGTCGTCCCGTCGTTTTGGCCCGCTCGGCTCGCTAACCCGGTGAGTTTAGCTTCCTAAATCTCGATTAGACGGTTAATGATCTTTCTAAGTGTCTTGATCTAAGTTAAGTGAGTTTAGGTGGTTAGATTAGTTTATTTAGTTGATGATTAGATTAGGGTGTTTAATTAAGTTAAAGTATGTTTAGTTTAAAGTTAAGTATGTTTATTTTTAATATAAAGCCTTGATGTGACATAATAGGGTTTTATTTTTGAATTATTTAATGATTTCGAATTCTGGAATTTATAATATTATATTATATTCCGAAATTATTAAAATATTATTTTAAATAAAAAAATGGAAAAATTATTTTTAACCCCGATTCTTTCAATTTCGTGCCGATCGCTGCTTTGTGTAGTCGGATTTTTAAATTGATGATTGGATATTATAAATTGAGTGTGAATTGTGAAAAATACGAATATTATTATTTAATTATTTTCGGAATAAATTTAATTATTTAATAAATTCCGAAAATTTTGTTAGGACCCTAAACTCTCAGAATTTCGTGCCGATCGCTGCTGTGCATTTAGAATTTGATATTGATGATTGGTTGTGGCAAATTGAGTGTGATTGCGATATATAAGGATTCTTTATAAAATCCTAAGTGTGGAAATAAATGGGCGATTGGCCGTGATATGCCACCTATTAGAGGTCGCGCCCAGTGGGGCCGTGATATGCCACCTATTAGAGGTCGCGCCACCTATTAGAGGTCGCGCCCAGTGGGGCCGTGATATGCCACCTATTAGAGGTCGCGCCCATTGAGGCCGTGATATGCCACCTATTAGAGGTCGCGCCCAGTGGGGCCGTGATATGCCACCTATTAGAGGTCGCGCCCAGTGGGGCCGTGATATGCCACCTATTAGAGGTCGCGCCCATTGAGGCCGTGATATGCCACCTATTAGAGGTTGCGCCCAGTGGGGCCGTGATATGCCACCTATTAGAGGTCGCGCCCGTTGGGGCCGTGAATTGCCACTTGATAAAGGTCGCGCCGAGTGGGGCCGTGATGCCACTAATTCTAAAATTGGCCGAGTGGGGCCGTGATTGAGAGCAATGATTGATTTGCTAGAATGACATGTAATCGACCAAGTCGATTGATCGGCGAGACGATCAAGCGGTTGAATTGTTCGATCATGTGATTGTGCCATGGTTGTTTGGTTATCATAATTGTACGTGGTTGAATTACATAAATTGTGCTAACTGCGATGAAGGCCAATGCGAGGTAAGTCTTCGGTGTGATGTGGCTAGGCCACAGGGGCGTATTTTCTTTCTAATAGGGGTTTAGGGGTTGAACTTGTGAGACATTGTCTCATCTCGGTTTGGGGATTAAAATTTCAGGTCCCTAGATGGCGGTCGTGGAGGACCCGAAGCCCTAAGTCGAAAAGGTGGAGGCGAAGTATCGGCGAACGTGTCCCTAGTTGGTTTTAAGATAGTTCCCCTTTTGTCGAGCTGGTCTATTTTGTAGACAGTCCAGTGTTGTATTTAAACATATGTGTTTATAATTGAGTGTTTGGTATTGTGATTGATTGCCTGCCTTTCTATCCCAAGTTAAATGTTGTCAGGGGATTTGTTTCGCTTCCGCATGCGTAATAGAATGAATGGGTCGGCGACGTATCCCAGGATGTCGCATATTTGATCGATCGTATTGGGATGTGCGCGCTCGGGGTTCGGGCGTGACGGCAAGTGTCAACATAATACCATTACCAACCACACCTTTGCATAATTAGGATTAGAAAGTTCATAATTATAAAGTTGATACATATCTTGTTTGAGCTAAACATTCTATACCATTAGGCTATATTTGGCAGTCGGGATAAAATTCAGAATATGATATGATTTATCCTATCTTACATTTGGTGCTCGCTCAGGACAGGATAAAGTCGGATATAAGGGGGATATATGCAGGATAAAATTATCCCATGGGGGAGGTGGGTTAAAGGTGGATAGGATTTCTAATATTCATAATAGGAAAATTATTTTTCTCGAATAACAAATTCATTAAATTAACAAAATTGAAATTATATAAATAATATTTGAATTCTAATTTAAGGAATTTAAAATAAAAAAGATTATTTTTAATTAATATTATTTTAATTTATATATTCAACTTTAATTATATCTTATAATAAACACCCAATTTATAAATTAAATATTTATATTTATTATATATTTAGGTATGTTAGTACAGTTTACTATTTGATAAAATTTTATTAAAGAATGATGAAAGGGGAAAAAGAAATAATAAAGAAAATAATATAAAAAAGAGGAAAAATTAAAATAAAATTAAAATTAAAATAAATTAATGAATAATGTTATGAGAGATTTTCACCATCTCTTTTATGAACATTTAGATTCATTTATAATGATATGCCATCTATATCAAAAAAATGTACGTGATATGATATGAATATATTCGACTTTAATATAAAGAATTCAAAACAATTGATGGGATATAAAAAAATCCCAAAATTTCATATCATATCCTATCCAGTCTATCTCGATTAGAAATGCAGACGACCAAACGTAGCCTTAGGTTCCAACTTCCGGATGACTTGCATAGAAGCTTAAAATAGATAATAGGCATTCAAAAGCACGTGCCCAAATGCTGACCTAATTTGCACCTCTGACTTTTATATGTAACCTGCTCGGGGAATGTTCATAAAGAATTGTTTGTGGAGTAGTCAAATCGATGATAAAACGTGCATATGTCGTATTTTGATCGCCCTCACGGGTGCGGGGCTGACCTAAAACCCAGAACCAATTTTATGGGATTCGTGCCGCTGAAATTGACCGTAGAAATTAGAAAAGGTCTTCAAAAGCTATTAACTGGCTGGTACGTATGTAATTGGTCCTTTCAGCTTCCAGTTCATCTGCGAGGCTTAGCGTATTGATCCCAGCGACCATGCTGGAATATGAAAACGAGGATCGCTTACACATCTCTGTAGGCTATAACAAGTTGTTCTTCATTGACTGTCAAGGTGTTTGCGGACCAATGTTGGAATATTGAGCTGGAACGAGTTAAAATCGCTGTGGTTGATACTCTCTGTATGATCACCCTCTCCTGCGAGAATACTTCGCCAACTAGCGAAAAATTGGAGCATACGGAAATAAGGATATAATTTAAAGATCGAAAGAAAGACTACACATGATTCTAATGTTCCATTTCCAAAAAAAAAAAAAAAAAAAAAAAAAATTTCCTTCCATGCTGGCAGATTTATAAAAGAGTCGATGACCGTCCGATTGTCTTTGGTAAAAAGAATAAGCAGTCATCGTATGCCCCCTAAGTTATAGATAACTTGGGAACGCTTTTCCTAAAATTACCAACTTCTTTGCCAGTTTAAAAATTATTGATATCTTTTTTTTGTAATCTTTTACCGGTTTTACTTTCTTATCAGCGCCTTAACTTGATTTACCAATCTTAATTTAAGCAACTTCTCAGCCTTATTCCAATTAAAGTATCAATTGATTTTGGCTGCCAACTCTCATTGAAGTACTTATCAACGCTCATTTATTCTTTTCTCAAAATTTTTTATCAATTTTTGCTATCGTTCACCAATTTCGATTTGCTTTTACGAAACCACCTTAAAATTTTTAACTCTATATGAATCCAACTTTCATTTGTGTGACTTGTCAAATTTTTTCCAATAGTCATCAATTGATTTTGGTTATCAATCCTTATTTGAGTTGGTTACCAAATATTTACTTTTAAAAGACTTAGCAATTTGAGTTGGTTACCAAATATTTACTCTTAAAAAGACTTAGCAATCTTTCTATCAATTTGATAACTTTAATTTATTAACCAAAAGTAGCTGGAATGAATTAGTTGGCTCTAGATCACAAGATTTAAGATTAAATTGGCACAATTAAAAGGATTAAGTAGTAACTTTAGGACTTTTAGATACTTTTCCGGCAATGTGAATTTTAAATGGCTATTACTTGAGGCAGATATTTTTATGCTTTAGGTAGTCATTTGGAATTCAGAACCTATGACCATATATTGTTTAGTTCTAATAAGATTCGTATCAACTATATAATTATGAATTTTCTATTAAATTACAAAGGCGTGGTTGGTAGTTGAAGTATGTGGACAAATGGGGATTAGATTTGATCACTAAAAAAAATTTAGGTCAAGGAAAATATTTTCGCAGCGTTTTCTTTTTTAGTCCTTTATTGCGGTGCTTTTTATGCGTCAATAACTAACGGAAACCTTGTTGTCCGTCGTGTATTGACTAATAGGTTTCTTCCTCGTGTTCCATTATATGCTCGAATCAATCGAGCTAGTTGGGAAAATTGAAGCTGAAGACACGATTGACAGCGGCGTTCTATTAATAGCATTTATGCAAATACCAGCGGCGTTTTCTGTTGTTGGCGACTGTTGTAGTATCTAGAAGCACCTAAATGATGAAAGAAAATGAGTTATTCTTTTCGTGGGGAGCATATAATTAATTTGTAAAAGAAACATGATTGGAAACTCTACGTATGTTTTAACAAGCTGTTTATCAAATATGGAAAATTCAATAACTTATAGCAATCTCTATATCATTAATATTATTCATTTCCATCTATCTATAGTCATGGATTCAATGTACCATTATTGCATGAAATTAGTAACTTTTATTTGTGTGACTTTCTAATTTCTCCAACGCTTAAAAATATTTATTTATTTATTCAAAAATTTTGCCAACTTTTAGATTCAGTTACTGCTTTATTTGCCTTATTTACTAACCTTTTAAATTCGTCAACTTTTCTTAAAATTATCAACCTCAATTAGAGCGATTACCAACTAGTTTTATTGCTAGTTGTTTTTTGTTTGGGAGCTTAATAATTAGTTACTAACACATGTTTGACTTTTCTTTAAATTATCAACTTTTCGAGTCTTTAATATGAAAAAAAGTCTCTTATCTCACCTGTTTTTTTTTCTTTGTGAGTTAATGACTATTATCTAATTTAAGTTATTGGCTAATCTTGGCTTACCAACTATCATTTGAGTTACTTACTGACATTTACATGCTCTTCTATAATTTTAACAATGCTCATTTATTTTTTAATTGGAATATTAGTAACTTTTCTCTGATTAACTTTAATCGTGATCCCCTTGCCGTGGCCAACAACCTCCACCAGTTGCCGGGCCATCATTGAGACCCAACTTTAATTGGAATATTAGTAACTTTTCTCTGATTAACTTACAAATATGTTTTGTGATCCCAAGTTTTATTTGAGTTAGTAATGAATGTTTATTTATTCTTTTTTAAAAATTACCATCTTTTCTTAAGTGGCAAAAAAAAAAATCCTCTTCTCTTTTATCAATTTTAATTACCTTTCTTACATACGCTTATATAAACCAACTACAGATGAATGTACCCAAATCAAATGGAAGTCGATAACCCCAAAACTAGTTTGTTACCTTATTTGACAAAAGTTGATAAAACCTTCTGATTTTGGTTGATAAATTCATAAAAGATTAATATATTTGAAGCATTATCAAGTTGTGCAAATAAAAATTGTTAATTTGTAAATTTATGAAATTTTCATGATTTTATAAAAACGTCGATAATTTATCAACAAATTATTTATAAAGAATGTTATTGGTAAATTCTTTAACAACAAATTTTCGACAAATCCGTGATTTTTAGGCAGGGAACGTAGAATTCTACCGTATTTATAGCAATATTCTCGATTTACAACCTGCGGAACACTCAGCTGCCATTTTACTATATATAGTCTCAAGCACTTGCATGGGTTGTCTTCAGGAACCAAAGTTCCAGTAAAACTCAAGCAAGCCGAGGAACGATATGATCATGTAAAACTGCATTCCTCTCTATCCAAATATAGTAGATGACACCATTCCAAAATGAGCTTCCATATGATTTTCGGTAAAGATCTCCCTTTAGCAGCTGTAATAATCCACTCAAACGTCTGCATCCCAGTCTTCGACTTTCCTACAAATTCCAAACGACCCCAGCAGAGAACTCCAGACTTCCTTTGAGAAGGACAAACTCAAAAGTAGAATGTTTCTTGGACTCGGGAAGAGAAGAGCATGAAAACACACTTATCGTCAATGGAGCACCGCCTCTTCATCATATGGTTGACACCCAAAAATACTCCTACGGAACGTGCGAGGCATGAGGGACAAAAAGCTCTAAAGCTGCCATCACAACCATATATGGGCCATAATCCACATCAGCCCAACCCATAAATATTCATACGAGAAAAGATGATTAAGGATTTTGAGGAATTTTGGGCTGAATTTCAACAAACAAAGACATGTAATATCATGATGAAGCAGCAAAACGCCATGTGTTAAAGCCAAGATCAATGATGAAGATACAACCTTACGGTAAAAATAGACAGAAATAGTTAAAAGGACAACAAACTCAAAAGAGGAATGGTTAATACTTGCTAGACAAGCCATGACAATATTGTTGAACAAGTATGGATAAAGCGGTTTGGCAAAAACGTGGAGTGACTCTTGAGGAGAAAGTAGTGCTCCATTAGGTGTATTGTTCATATCTAGTGTTGTCGAAATACCTTTGATATTGTATAGACTACTTCAATTTTAAAGTGCTTTCATTATTGTATAAAGTGGGTATGAATGATGTCATTAATCAAGTTTTGACATTAATTATCGTTGATATTGAATGTGCGATAGGCCAGCAACTTCTTTAATTTCAAGACTGTAAGGTATATAATCTTGTTCGCATTTGACTTTCTCTATTCAAAACTAGCACAGAACCTGAGTCTCTTTTAATAAAAATCAAAATATAACACTTGATGAAAGATATTTCGTTGCAGGATCCAAAACTGATGAAACACCTATCAAAGGTTTGTAACCTGTTCAAGATAGGGAGCCAAGTCAGTAAAGCTGAATTTAGGACAGTTTTGAATAAACCATATGACTGGATGCCAAGACTTTAGCCTTTTATCCTTGACCAACTCTCAAGCATCAGCCTGAGTAAAGCATGCGATCAATTGCCTGTAAATAAATCTATCCTCAAGGGCAGCGCAAGGAGAGATAGTATCATGTACAAATTGTTTCAATGTGCACCAGCAAATCGATCTTGCCGGTGGCCGCACCCACTCATCTCCCCTAACTACAAGCGGCAACTAAAAAATTAAGCCCTAACGCAGCATCTTAAGTCACTCTCTGAGGATAAAACATTCAGCACACCCTCATGAGGATGCCAAGGATTATTCGATTCAAAAGTTTGCTGTCCATTACTAGTAATATGTCTACCATGTGGTTTAAGGACAGATCTTGCCTTGAGAAGCTTCATGCAAGCTTATGAACTTGTCATTCTTCGGAAGAATTGGACATATGCACGTTACGTTATCATTGAGTCGAATCATATATCCCTATACAAACACTGGTATGTCATAATAAATTGGACTTATAATAAAATGACGCTATTGCGTGCATAGTTAAACTAAATTGCATGCATATTTACACCCTTTTGCCCCTTTGGCTGAAGAAGTATGGTTCAGCATAAGAAGACCAATTTTTGGATTGTAGGTGGCCGCACCGGGTGATGACAGTAGAACTATGACATGTGCACGTTACGTCATTACCGAGCTAAATTTTCCGCAAGACAGCTGTTTCCGAAGAGTCCTGAGCTGGCCTTATCTCGTTTAATTAATCGGATGGTAACATGGAATCTATGACTTTATATTGTTTAGTTCAAATAAGTCTTGTATCAAAACTATATAATCATGAATTTTCCGATTTTAATTGTACGAAGGAGTGTTTGGTAATAAAAAAAGTTGATATATACGGATTCGATTTGATTACTTGCGGCATAATTCTTGCCACCCTTTGTGCAGTCGGTAGAAACCTTCTTGGTCAAGGAAAATATTTTCATAGCTGTTTTCTCATTCTAGATGAAAGAGAGCAGCAAGTGGCGCTTGTTATACGTTGATGACTAACGGAAATCTTGTTGTCATTTGTGATGTGATTAAGTCCTCGTGTTAAATCATATCCTTGAATTAATTGCTGGTTTATAAAGAGCTTTTGTGGAGTAATGGCGATGCTTTACGGGGTTGGTGAATGCTGTAGTATCTAGGATCAACTAAATGATGAGAGAAAATGATTTTTTTTTTTCCGCAAGGAACATAGATTAATTTGTAAAAGTTGCATGATAAGAAATTATATTAAGCATTAACAAGTTGTGCTTCATATTTGAGATATTCAATAACTTGAATAAATGACACTATTACCGATATTATTCATTTCGTCTATCGACGGTCATGGACTCGATGTGCAGATATTTTACCCACAATCCATGTTAACTTGAGATTGAATGGTCGACCACTCATAATATAAAAAAACCCAGACTTTCCATTAATTATGATAATTCATTGTTGAAAAATTTGAGCTCTTGCAAAAGGTTACCTAGGTCAAGTGGTATTTTACACGGTAGGTGAAATTATCACCAAAATTGTAGCAATAAAAATTCACCAAAGTCTTTTAGCATTATTAGGTCAACATGCAAATAAGACAACTTCGTAGTAGTTATAAACAGCTCGATACAGCGTCGCAATCATATATATATCACATGTAAGAATTATTGTGGCCCATATTATGTGATTTATTATATGGTTTAATAATTATTGAAATGCTATAAATAATTATTGGTTACGAGAACGTACGACTCTAATAAAACAAAATGGTATATCGCTTTGATGGAAGGCACATTTTCAACGAACGTATAAATAGAGTCCGGTCCTCTCTCCACCCACATACGAACAACAATAACAGAAAGAACGTATTCTCTCCTCCATCAATTGAATACATTAAGTTTTAGTGGGTTAAGGGAGAGAAATCGGATTTCTCATTTTTGGTTCGAGATCATTGGGTTTTCTACAACGATCATCATCAAGCGTAGCGCTATGGATAAAGGTTTGTCTGAATCTATTTGTGAAAATCATGAAGATCAAAGATCATTGATTTGTTATGAATTTCCGCATTAAGTTTTATATGAATTAATTGTCTAATAGTTGGTATCAGAGCATTTGGTTTATGATCTCATGATTTTTTCCGTTTAAAGAGATATTATGATTTATGCATGATGATTTGTTGAATGATCCTATTCGTAGTATTTGTTGTTGTTGAAATGTTTTGAAAAGTTCTGTTAAAGAAAATCCGAATGATAGAACGTTCTTCATGGACTAAAATGGTGAAGAAAAGTTACTGTGCGTGAGTGGAAAAGGATGAAAGTGAAAATTCGGAATTTTGAGGGCAAGTAAGAAACTCGCCCATTCCGGGGAAAATCCGCGATCCACCGCTTGATTTCGGACCCAAACCGTCGCACCGCCATGAGGAATATTAGCCATGAGTTTTTCCGGTATATCGGTGTTCGCCGAGGCTAATCGAGCAAAATGGAAGCGGCGGTGGTGGAGGGTTTGCGTTTTGGGGAAACTTTGGTTTGATTTGGGGCCAATTTTTGGTCATTTTCTCCGAAACTTGGACCCATGTGGTCGTGCTTGCATGCTCTTCAAAACCCATTATTTATTTGTGTCTGGGATGGGCTGCCGGAGAAGAAACGGGCGGCGAAACGGCGATGGAACGGCGAAAACCGGCGAAGAATCGCGTCTGTGCGCGAGGAAGAAGGCGCGTGGGCGCCACGCATGCATCCACGCGCTTGCAACTGCAGCGCGCGCGCAAGCGCTGCGCGCGAGTGATCCACGCGCGCGGGGCACGCGCCCGCGGCGGATGAAGGCGCGTGCTCGGCACGCGCCTGACGTCCCCGCGCGCTCTTTTTACGTTTTTGCCCCTATGCCATTTTTAAAATTCCTATTTTGTCCTTCTCGCAATTTATTTATTGTTTTGCCCCTGTTTAATTTATAATTACGATTCTGCCATTGCTGATTATTTACCATTTTGCCCCTGGATTATAAATTTATGATTATGCCCTTATGGAATTATGATTTTATGATTTTGCCTTTATGCTTTGATAAAGTTTTTTTCCTTGTGTGCAAATTTGGTAAATATTTGTATTTTACAATATTAAAAATTCATATTATGAATGGTTTGTTAGTCACCAAAGTGGCCGAACCTTGAAGTCTTTTGAATTTTTGATATTGTAAATTATTTTATTCAATTACCCATGATTAATTGATGCTATATATATGAAATTGATATGTTTTATATCATTATTGGAGTTATGGGTATATTGAAGTTCATTTATTATAAGAACTTAGGGATTAACCCAAAGGTTAATTATTTTCTTATAATTCATGAACATGATGGTTGATAATTAATATGATTTGTTAAATTTGTTTGTATATCCAAAGATAACAAATAAATTTTAATAAGCTATATTTACAATTATCAAATAAAAGTTATTAGCATCATTATGGTTTATATATATTTGTATATCATAGGATCGCCCAAAGGAGAACTATGATGTGCATGTGTAGTTTAGTTTGAATCTGATTAGGTGATATTCTCAAAGCATTAATGCATGAGTATTTTCTTACACATTTGCAGTTTCACTCCATTCGCATGCCTCATCTGTTCCCTTATTCAATGGGATAAATTTTCCTGATTGGAGTGAACAAGTCCAGTTTCACTTAGGTGTCCTGGATCTTGATTTAGCGCTTCAAGCCGAGAAACCAAATGCTATTACGATGAAAGTAGCGATGATGAAAAGTCTTTCCATAAAGCTTGGGAAAGATCGAATGACCGAGCTTAATGTTCATGCGAATGAGAGTTGCAAACAACTTAAAGACTTCTCTTCCCAAGACTAACAATGCTAAGGAATTTATGAAATTTGTGGAAGAGCGTTCTCAAACTGCCGATAAGTCACTTGTCGGTACACCGATGAGCACACCGACCACCATGAAATATGATGGTTCGCGTACCATGCATGAGCATATACTTGAGATGACCAATTTAGCAGCAAAGTTAAGGACTTTGGGAATGAATGTGGATGAGTAATTTTTAGTACAATTTATACTTAATTCATTACCTCATATGCTCATAGGGCCATTTCAAATGAATTACAACACTATAAAGGATAAGTGGAATGTAAACGAATTGGCCAGTATGTTAGTTCAAGAGGAAACAAGGATAAAAAATCAAAAGGCTCATTCTGTTCATCTCTCAAGTCATCAAGAAGTTCGAAAGAATTTTAAAAGGAAAGGTGGAAGGAGCAAGAAGAAAGGATTACACGTCCTGAATGACTCTTCAAAGGCTTCTCAAATCCACAAGAAGGAACGCAATCTTATTAAGTGTCATTTTTGCAACAAAATTGGACACTTGAAGAAAGATTGTCGAAATGTAAGACTTGATTCGAAAAGAAAGGTAAGCTTTGTGCTTTAGTATGTTTTGAATCAAACTTTCTTTTGAAGTTCCTTATAATACTTGATTGATTGATTCTGGTGCCACCACTCATGTGTCAAATACGATGCAGAGATTTCTTACGATCCAAACTATAAAGCCAAATGAAAGTTATGTGATTACGGGGAATAGAGACAAAGCTCCAGTTGAAGGCATTGGCACTTATCGTTTGATCTTAGATACTGGGCATTATTTGGATTTGTTTCGAACCCTTTATGTACCTACATTTTCTCGCAATTTAGTTTCTTTGCCAAAACTTGATGTGGCGGGATTTTATTGTAAGTTTGGATCTGGATCTTTCAGTCTATTTAAGAGTGATACTCTTATTGAACTGGAACTTTATGTGATGGTCTCTACAAATTTAGACTTGATAATACTTTTGTTGAGACATTAATGACCTTGCATCATAATGTTGGCACTAAACGAAATTTGGTGAATGAAAATTCTGCTTACTTGTGGCATAAACGGTTGGGTCATATATCCAAAGAAAGAATGCAAAGATTAGTGAAGAATGAAATTCTTCCAAATTTGGATTTTATTGACCTTGGAGTATGTATTGATTGTATTAAAGATAAACAAACAAAACACACTAAGAAAGGTGCCACAAGAAGCACAGAACTTCTTGAAATTATACATACTGACATATGTGGTCCTTTTGATGTTCCATCTTTTGGTAAGGAAAGCTATTTCATAACCTTTATTGATGATGTCGCGACCTACCCTCGGGGGAAGGGAACAGGTTTAGGGGTATTGCTTTAAGGACGGGCCAGGGCCCATGATTAGCGTGAGCTTCTCCCAAAGCCCCATACCCCGCGTGACGTTGGGATATTTTTCATGAATTTTGTACAAAATGAGTCGCCACTAGCCTATTAAGGTCGGGCTAGAAACCAAGTGAGGCGTGGAGCGTGCCTCACTTCCTTCGCAACCAGAGAATCTAGGTTCGGGGACTTGATTACACTAATTAACCAATTAGTGTCCTTTCTACCTAATCTTGTTCATTTTAACAAAATAATTTTTGGCAGGTAGTTTGAATTGATTTTATACTCACCCACTAACATATGAGGTGATCGTGCGGATCGCAATCATTAAAGTAATAATCATAACTATCAAGATCCTAATTGCCATAAAATTAAACACATGCAATCAAACATAATTAGATATGCAAATTAAACATGCAACATAATTAATAAACGAGCACATAAAAGTCTAATTACCCTAAAATGGCAATACATGGCAAGTCCTAATCAAACCCCATCATTTTTTGGATTTTCGAAATTTTTTAAATTTTTTTAAATTTTTTAAAGAAAAATAATTTTTTTAATTTTTTTAATTTTAAAATTTTTAAAATTTTTTTGATTTTCGAAATTGTTTTTTTAAATATTAAAATATATATTTTTTTAACCGGACCGCACCGGTCCGGTTCAACCTGACCCGGGTTCGGGCCGGTCGGCGCGGATCGGGTCCGGTTAGGAGCAGGTGGGCCCGAATCGCGGGCCCAACCCAAGAGGTGTCCCTCCTCCCTTTTTAAAAGTAAACAGGCCCACAAGCCTATACTAAACCAACCAAGCCCAAAAGCCCACAAGCAAAAACAGTCCAAACCCACAAGCCTAAAGACCCATAAGCCCACATGCAAAAATAACCCAAGCCCGACCCAAATACGCCCAGCCCAATACGCCAAAAACCCTACCCGGTTGACTGGACCCGGCCCAGATCGCGCGACCCGGTTTGTGGCCGAAACCCTAGGGTTTCTTCGCGGCGAGGAGCGGCGACGCGGTGCCGGAAGTTGGTCACGGCGGCGCGGTAGGGCGGCCGAGGTGCGGTGGCCGGCGCGGGTTGCTGGTGTCGAGCAGAGACGATGGCAGCGGCGGTAGCGTCGCGGCTAGGCAAGGGCGGGCTGCTGCGTTGCGGAGCAGACGCAGTGGCGACCGGTTCTGGCGTCGCGGGAGGGTGCTCGTGCAGAGGGTCGCGGAAGCTCGGGCTGCAGGTGAGTCGGGGCGCAGCGGTGGTGGCGCGGTGCTTGCGGATGAGCGGCTCCGCTGCAAGGCGGTCGGCGCAGCGAATGCTTCGAGCGGCCGCGGGACGAAGCCGCCTCTCTCTCTCTCTCTGTTTCTGGGTTGCTCTTCTGCAGAGCTCTCTCTCTCGAGCTCCGATTGCTGGCGCGGTGGTCGTCGCGGCTGCAGGTGCTGGTGGTCGCTGCGGCGTCAGCGACGGAGCCGGTTGCAGCAGGTTGCTGCGGCGGCGTTGGATTGCAAGTGGAGGTGGGCGAGCGACGGCACGGGCTGCAGCGAGGTGGCTCGGCTGGCGTCGGGTTGAGGCGGTGAGGAGGGCAGCGGCTCGGACGGCGTCAGGCAGTGCCGCCACTGCCCTCCTCCCCTCCGTTTCTTCAGATCTGGATTCCGGGGAAGACAACGGCGAACGGCGTCGATTGGGCGGCTCGTCGGTGACAGTGGTGGCGGCCCAGCTCCCTTTTTCGAGCTCTCTCTCTCTCCGTTTAGAACTCTCTCTCCCTGTTTCCTCCTGCTGTCTCCTTCGAACCGCCCCTCTGTCTTGCTGTGCTCCTCCTTCTCTTTCTCTCTATCCTTTTTGCTCTTTCTCTTTTTCCCCCTCCTGTCTGCTAGGGTTTCACGCACGAAGATGAAGAGAGAAAGCGGCATGGGCCGGGCCAAGGCGAGATCCGGCCCGGCCCCTTCCATGTCTTTTTTTTTTTCTTCTTCTTCTTCTTTTTGTTGTTTTTGCTTTTGTTTTTTGTCTTCTTTTTTTTTTTGTTTGTTTTTTTGTTCTTTTTTTTTTTTGTTTTTGTTTTTGTTTATTGTTTTTGTTTTTGTTTTAGTGACTAATTCCTAATCCTTTTTTTTTGGTAAAAGGTAGACTAATTCCTAATCTTGTACATAATAAAATTGCAAAATTTAGGTGTTAACAGATGATTTTTCACGTTATGGTTACATTTATCTATTGCATGATAAGTCTCAATCAGTGAATGTACTTGAAGTGTATATTAAAGAGGTTGAGAGGCAATTAGATAGAAAGGTGAAAATAGTAAGATCTGATAGAGGCGGTGAATATTATGGAAAGTATGATGAATCGGGACAATGTCTAGGTCCATTTGCTAAATTCCTTGAAAGACATGGCATTTGTGCTCAATACACAATGTCAGGTACACCACAACAAAATGGTGTAGCAGAAATGCGTAACCGTACTTTAATGGAAATGGTTAGTAGTATGATGAGTCATTCATCTTTACCCTTATCTTTGTGGATGTATGCTTTAAAGACTTCTATGTACTTATTAAATAGGGTTCCTAGTAAGGCAGTTCCAAAGACTCCCTTTGAACTGTGGACGGAAGGAAACCTAGTTTACGACACCCGCATGTTTGGGGTTGTCAAGCGAAGTAAGAATTTACAATCCACATGAAAGGAAATTGGATTCAAGAACGACCAAAGTGGTTATTTCATTGGTTATGCGAGAAATCCAAAGGGTATAAATTTTATTGTCCTAATCATAGTACAAGAATTGATGAATCTGGAAATGCTAGGTTCATTGAGAATAGTGACATCAGTGGGAGTGAAAGAATGCGTGATGCTTGCATTCAAGAAGTAAGGGTAGAAGTTCCTATACCCAAAGCTTCTAAAGTTGTTGTTCCTGATATTATAGTACAATCTAACATTAATCGAGAACAACAAATTAATGAACAAACACTCAATAATGGAGATGTCAATAATGAACCTCCAATAGCCGAGTCACAAGAAATAACATTAAGGAGATCTCAAAGAGAAAAGAGATCGGCTATTTCTGATAACTATATGGTTTATTTACAAGAGTCAAAAAATGACTTAGGAATTGGAAATGATCCAGATTCATTTTTCCAAGCCATGAAATGTAAAGATTCTAATGAATGGTTTAATGCCATAGAAGAAGAGTTAAAATCCATGCATCAAAATCAAGTTTGGGATATAGTTGAATTGCCTAAAGGATGTAAGATGGTCGGGTGTAAATGGGTCTTTAAGACCAAGCGCGACTCAAAAGGCAATATTGAACGACATAAAGCCAGACTTGTTGCAAAGGGTTTTACTCAGAAAGAAGGCATTGACTATAAAGAGACATTTTCACCAGTCTCTAAGAATGACTCACTTAGAATCATTATGGCTTTGGTGGCTCATTATGACTTGGAGTTACACCAAATGGATGTAAAAACCGCTTTTCTTAATGGGAATTTAGAGGAGGAGGTTTATATGGACCAACCCGAAGGCTTTTCAGTTAAAGGAAAGGAACACATGGTATGTAAATTAAAGAAGTCAATATATGGACTTAAACAAGCTTCCCGACAATGGTATCTTAAGTTTAACGATACCATAACTTCATTTGATTTAAGGAAAACACCGTTGATCGGTGTATATATATGAAGATTAGTGGGAGCAAGTTTGTCTTTCTAGTTCTCGTATGTTGATGATATTTTGCTTGCTTGCTAATGATCTTGGTTTGTTACATGAAACCAAGAAGTTTCTCTCTAAGAATTTTGAAATGAAGGATATGGGAGAGGCAACATATGTGATAGGAATAGAAATATTCCGTGATAGATCACAAGGCTTATTAGGATTGTCTCGAAAGCCTACATTGAGAAAATTTAAGAGAGATTTAATATGAGTAAATGTTCGGCGGAATAGTTCCAATTCGAAAGGTGATAAATTTAGCCTTATGCAATGTCCGAAAAGTGAATTGGAACGAGAAAAAATGAATAATATTCCTTATGCATCTGTTGTGGGGAGCTTAATGTATGCACAAACTTGCACCGCACCGGACATCGCTTTCTTTGTCGGAATGTCAAGTGTGTATCAAAGTAATCCCGGAATGGATCATTGGAAAGCTGCAAAGAAAGTTCTTAGATACTTGCAAGGAACGAAGAATCATATGCTCACTTATAAAAGATCTGATCATCTCGAGATGATTGGATATTCAGATTCAGACTTAGCCGGATGTGCCGATACAAGAAAATCAACGTTTGGTTACTTGTTTCTTCTGGCTAGAGAGGCAATTTCATGGAAGAGTGCAAAGCAGTCAATTATTGCTGCATCCACTATGGAAGCTGAATTTGTGGCATGCTTTGAGGCCACAATTCATGGATTATGGCTGCGGAATTTTATTTCGGGCTTGTGATTGTCGACGGTATTGCCAAGCCGCTGAAAATTTATTGTGATAACTCGCAGCAGTTTTCTTCTCTAAGAACGACAAGTATTCTAAGGGTGCTAAGCATATGGAGATCAAATACTTGTCTGTCAAAGAAGAAGTTCAGAAACAAAGAGTGTCAATTGAACACATTAGCACCAATCTTATGATAGCAGATCCCTTAACAAAAGGACTGCCGCCCAAAACATTTAATGAGCATGTTGAAAAAATGGGCGTTATTGGACGTCATTAATGTTTGTATTATGATTGTATTAAGTTTATGTATTTGACACTTTGAGCTCACTTACGTGTTTCTGATATTTCCTGTTTTCTATTTAGTATACATTATGGAAATAGATGAATATTAAACAGGATAGTTTCTAAAGAAACATTATAGTTGGACTATTGTAGTACTTCTCATTTATGGATCATGTTAAGTAAAGTGCTAGAGTTGTAGTGCATAGAAGGGATTATGTCGATTAATGACATACAACCGCTATGACTCGCATTAGTTTTCTTTACTTAATTGTGATTATTATGTGATTGCCAATTTAATGAAATTTTATAGCATAATCTTATTGTGCACATTACGGTCTTTATTAAACCATGAAAGGAACATCATATGGGCCAAGTGGGAGAATGTAAGAATTATTGTGGCCCATATTATGTGATTTATTATATGGTTTAATAATTATTGAAATGCTATAAATAATTATTGGTTACGAGAACGTACGACTCTAATAAACGAAATGGTATATCGCTTTGATGGAAGGCACCTTTTCAACGAACGTATAAATAGAGTCCGGTCCTCTCTCCACCCACATACGAACAACAATAACAGAAAGAACGTATTCTCTCATCCATCAATTGAATACATTAAGTTTTAGTGGGTTAAGGGAGAGAAATCGGATTTCTCATTTTTGGTTCGAGATCATTGGGTTTTCTACAACGATCATCATCAAGCGTAGCGCTATGGATAAAGGTTTGTCTGAATCTATTTGTGCAAATCATGAAGATCAAAGATCATTGATTTGTTATGAATTTCCGCATTAAGTTTTATATGAATTAATTGTCTAACATCACATGCACGAAAACCCTAACCTTCCAACAGTATGCTTTTGTGGAACACTTTATTTTTATTGGACATTATTGCCGGGTGACTTGTTCTTCCTTTTAAATAAATCAAACAGAAGTGAAACGTGCATCAATGAATCTATGTATAAGGTAAGTTCTAAAAAACATAGCATCATATTTTTAATTGACCATAGAAATTGGAAAAGGTCTCAAATGGCCTATTTATATGTGGGAAAATTATCCAAAAACCCTAAACTTATTGTACTTTTGTTACTTCAGTCTTAAACATTTTAATTGTGCCAATTAAATCTAACATTTTTCACGTTTTGTTGATTGAGTCCATCCCATCAATTTTGGCTCGAAATTGTTAGCGTAGATACCAATCATCCTACATGGCATGATCGATCTTGATGTGGATAAATTTTAATAAAATTTTATTTCAATTTTTTTTTTTAATTTTGCTTTTCTATTTTTTCCCTTCCCTTCTCCCTCTTGGCGATCGCTAACGACCAACTAAAGGCGAGAGCTGTTGAGGTCGACCTCACCTATCCTTGGCGAGGCTTGACCTCACCATCATTGGGTGGGATCGGCCTTGCCCTGGTTGTGCAGGGCTTGCCCTCACTGTCATTAGGCAACATCAACCTCGCTGGTGGTCAGTGGGGGGTGAGCTTTGCCAAAGGTTGGCGAGGTCAACTCTAGCCAGTCGTCAAGACCCGATGACCGATTAGAGGAAGAATGGAAGAAAAAAAAGAAAGTGAAAGAGAGAAAAAAATTGAAAATTGAAAAAAATAAATATATTATTAAAAATGTTCCATATCAAGCACTGGTCACATTACGTAAAACGATCGCATCCACCTTAGTGGTTTTGGACAAAAATTAATCAAATGGGCTCAATTGGCAAAATATTAAAATGTTTATAATTTAATTAGAATAGTTAAAAGATTTATAATTGAATTGCCAAAAATGCAACAGGTTGAAATTTTTTTGGACAATTATCAATTTATATATAGTCATTTGTTCTTGACTTTCGTAATTACTCCTTTTAGCTTCCAGTTCATATGTGCGACTCAATGTTATTGATCACAGCTGCCATATGAAGATCATCGGCACATCACTATACCAAGTCGTTTTTCATTGAGTGTTAAGGGTTTTCGTCTTAAAATAAAATAAAAAACTTATGTGGTGTGGCATCCTTGAGATGGGTTATGAAACTAATGCGGATCATTTGCTTAATGCGTGTGAATTTGGCAATGATGAGTCGTCTGCATCTTTAGTCCTAACCGGTCCTCTTTCGCATATAACATGGTGAGTTTGGACCCAATGTTGGAATAATGAGCTCGAATGAGTTAGAATTGCAGTGGTTGAAACATTGTAGCACACGGAAATAGGACATATTTGAAACATTAAAAAGAAGAGGATCCATGGTGAAAATGCAATTGTATCGAATTGGCGATTATTATCTAGACTTATCTTACTAAACCAAGTTAATCATCGACCTGAAATTACAATGACACTAACAGCGCATGTCTTCCCCCCCCCCCCCAAAAAATCAAATTTCAAGACGTCATATAGATGCTCATGCAGTTTACCAAATGGATCCATCATAAAAGGAGTGGCACATTTAACCATATAAACCATATCAGAAAATTATCAAAAAAGTCATAAATCAATTATGCTTGTGGTCAATTTAGTCCTCAACCTTATGAAAATTTAGCAATTCGGTTATATACCTTTCAATTGTGCCAATTAAACTCTAAATCTTTTGACTATTTGCCAGTTTAGTCATTCCAACTAATTTTGGGCACATAAATCTCCTATTTTCATTTATAAACACAATTTTTGGTGGATGAAGTCAACTACCATATACAAAAAATACCTAGTAGTTAGTTACTCAGTGCGGTTTACCAAATGGATCCATTATGAAAGGATTAGTTCTTTTAACCATATAAACCATGCTAGGAAATTACTAAAAAAAATCATAAATCAATTGCGCTTGTGGTCAATTTAATCCTCAACATTCTGACAATTTAGCCATTTAGTTCTAAATCTTTTAATTGCACTAATTAACCCCTAAATCTTTTAATTATTTACCACTTTAGTTCTTCCAACTAATTTTGACTAGAAATCAGCTCTCCTATTTTCATTTATAAACACAATTTTTGGTGGATGAAGTCAACTCCCATATACGACAAATACCTAATAGTTAGATACTCTTGTTCAATTTACCAAATGGATCCATCATAAAAGGAGTAGTTCTTTTAACCATATAAACCATTCGAGAAATTACTGCAAAAGTCGTAAACCAATGGTGCTTATAGTCAATTTAATTCTCAACATTCTAACAATTTACCAATTTAGTCTTAAATATTTCAATTGTGCTAATTAAGCCCTAAACTTTTTGACTATTTACGAATTAATCATTCTAATTAATTTTGGTCAGAAATCGGCTCGCCTATTTTCATTTATAAACACAATTTTTGATGAATGAAGTCAACTCTCATATACGACAAATACCTAGTAGTTAGATTTTATTTTATTTTTCCTCTTAGGTAATGTGTGTGGGAACCCCTCTCTCTCTCTCTCCCCCAACGCGTTTGCTTGCATGAACGCTCGACTGCCGTTTAGTGACGTGGAAACTCTATATAAGTCCCAAAATCTTGCATGGGTGTCTTCATGTACCAAAGTTCCATCTCCACTCATACACAAACCTTGAGTCCGCCTGAAACAAACTTGTTTCTTTTCGGCTTCTTATACTTCTTTCCGCAATGGATCGAGGCAACAAGAGCAACAGAATATCCGGGAACAAACTTAGAACTGTGGGATCTCATCACCACAAGGGGTGCCCAAGAAATGAGGAAGAATTCGAAGAACCAGAAGGAGGACAAGATCAGTATTACACTGATAACAAGCCTCGGTCTCTAGAGTCGGTTGTCGAAATCAAGAACTGCCTCTACAAGGAGCTCACTGACGATTCGGGGAGGTCGTGGACCATCTACCGAGTCCCTAACAACTTGTGCGAAGTTCACAAGAACGCGTTCCTGCCCAAGATGGTATCCATCGGTCCCTTCCATTATTTGGACAAAGAGAACCTGCAACTGCAGGTCATGGAAAAGCACAAGAGGCGGTTTCTGGTGCGCCTTCTGGGAGGGAAGTTAGAGAGGCACAGAAGCAATGGAGACATGTCGACACCAATGGAGGGGAAGCGAGAGCCCAATGATTGTGAACGTGAAGAAGACGACGATGGTGGTTGGATGGCGAACGCCGTGCTTTTGGACCTTGTGGAAGCCATGCAGAAATTGGAGCAGAAAACGAGGGCCTGTTATTCAGAGAGTTTTGACGAAATCAGCAGCCCCGAGTTTGTACGGATGATGGTCGTGGATGGTTGCTTCCTGATCGAACTATTGCGCCTTTTCTACTACCATGTCTGCACCGAGGTGAAGAGGCATTTAATACTAAACGACATCCTTCATTTCTGAGTTTAAGTTTTGACTGCATTAATTGTATTCATGTACACGTTTTCAATCTTGAAACCGACTGATCCAAATGAATATTTTTGTATAAGCTACACTACAGATCATAACATGCATGCTAAATTATGCATTTAGATAAGTAGTTTACTAAGAACATAGAAACAAAGGCATTATTAGGAAAAGTGACCGTGGAAGGCCGCTTGAGATACAAAATAAAGCAAGACCATAGTCTTCATAACATCATGCCCTTTTATGTCGCAACTACTAAAATTAAGCATCAAAGCGACGAGTATTCAAGCATTACGTGTAATCTTGCGTGAGTACAGTGATCTAACTTCTGTTAGTCTTAGCTGAAATCACTGATCGTTTTTGCTTGCAGTCCGTTGGAGTGGCAAATGTGGAAGATCCGATTTTCACCACCCCCTGGATGCTAAGAACCCTTCAACGCGATCTTCTGATGCTCGAGAACCAACTTCCTTTCTTCGTTCTCGAGAAACTCTACGAGCTGACCAACAACAACAAAAACATCGATCCACAGGCTGCGTCGCTGGAAGTACTCGCGGTCACCTTCTTTGACCCATTGTTACCCAGAAAGAATGCTGCCTCAGAGTTGAACCCCCCACAACCATACACTCATCTGCTCGATGTCTTCCGCTCCACCTTCCTCAAATCAGTGAGAGACAAAGTCGTTAAAGAGGGAATGGCTCCAGTCAAGACGCAGGGGAATCCCGTTGGCAGTGTCGGCGCCCTTGTCCAAGAAAGGCAGCTAATACACTTTGCCTCGGAACTCCAAGAGGCAGGCATGCACTTCAAGAAGCAGAAGGGCCGAGACTTACTGGACATCGACTTCGCTCACGGCACTCTGGGGATCCCTCCGTTGTCCATGGACGACAACACTGTCCCTCTCTTTTTGAATTTCGTTGCCTATGAACAGTGCCACGACCACGGCAAGCCCTTCTTCACGAATTACTTCATGTTCTGGGACAGTTTGGTCAATGGCCCCGGGGACATTCAGATTCTCCACAAGCACGGGATCATCAATCACGTGTTGGGAAGCAACGTGGACGTGGCGAATCTGTTGAACAAGCTGTGCAGAGAGATCGTTTACGATCTCGATCGGTGCTACTTGTACAACGAGATCAAGGAGGTGAATGCTTATTGCAAGCCGTACGACGAGAGCAAGTACCGTGTCTGGTGGAGAAACCTCATCCGCGAACGTTTCAGCAGCCCATGGACATGCCTCTCTCTTTTGCGGCCATTTTCCTCTTGCTGCTTACGCTCCTCCAGACGTTTTATATCGTGTACCCTTACTATCGGCCGCATTAAGCTTTGTGTCAGTCGTTCTAAGCCAAACCTCATCCGCTCATCCAGGAACGTTTCAGCAGCCCGTGGACATGCCTCTCTTTGCTGCCGTTGTCCCCTTGCTGCTTACACTCCTCCAGACGCTTTATATCGTGTACCCGTCGTTCTATGGCCAGACGTGTCGTTTGTTATGGTGTTTTTAGCATTTGATTTCCAGTCTTCATCTTCGTTGCATTGTGGCTTTACATGATGCGAATTGTATCCGCTACGTTTGAACATTTGGATCGTTGTGGTGTCTAATTCAATTTGGAATTTTCTAGTATCTACTGCGTAAAATATCTAATGCCTGAGCAACATTATACGCTAGGACCATGTATCGCTATTGCCGTACATTATTTGGTTCAACAGGCATAAAAACACGTGTTTTTGGATTCTCTAAACGGAGTTTAGGACAAGACGCACATGAATTCCTTTTAGCAGAAGCTGCAGAACAATTGCTTTGAGCTCGGTCCTCCTTGTTTTCAGGCATAGCGGGCGGATCTCTAACAAAAGTAATATTTTGCTCCGTACATATGAAAAAAAAAAAAAAAAAAAACATTTGAACCTCATAGAAGATGATAACTACATAGATTTAAGGCTATGCTTCCTTAAGATGCAATCATCTCATTAAATAAGTGCAAAAGTGCAAGGCATGTCTCGGACCATCCCTCCGCCTGCTCTTCTAGAGAACCATTACTCTCGGTCAGAAGCTACATCATCTTTACAAAGGCAAGAGGGAACTTGTCATCGATGAATGCCATCTAACTTTCACTTAATGCTGCAGTTGGACTTCAGCATACTTGGGATTCCATTGTAGCTATCAAGGGATCAAAAGCAGTACAAAAACCTTGCAGTAATTTACATTACAAGTTCACTTCCCCATGTGTGTCAATATCCTCTTGATCAAATCCTCTTTCTTCCCTGAGACAGGCAGATCATGCGCAGTCAAGTAGAACTTCAACTCCACCACCGTCAAATCCTTCAACTGCAGGGATGCAAATCAACAAGAGGAAGGTTAGTGAATGCAGTCACTCTGTACTGATTTTCTGCCAAACTTAACCATGACAGCTTTCATATTCATGATTCTCCTCATGCAGATCACCCTAAACCTCTAATTTGGTTGTAAAAGGCACTTCTTAACAAATAAACAAAACAATAATCTGCCTGATAGAACAGGAAAAACAACTTCTGGATAACTTGAGAGAAATATTGCCCAATAACTGCAGGCCATAATTGCATTGACAAGAATCAAATTAAATAAAATGCACAAAGGAAACACAAAAGAGAGTTCCTGTTTCACCTTGCCACTGTCAGCGAGCTCAGCCCAATTATATTGAACAGATTTCTGAACAGCACCATCTGCAAGGGCTTTTCGTTTCTTGGATGCCTCGCTCACCTTTTTATGGCCAGCATTATCGCTTTCCTCATACTTATCCCCAAAAACAGACTGCTTGAACTCTTCTATCGCATTAACAACTCCTGGCCTGCAGGCAAGCATAAAAGGGCAGCCAAAGGTGATACCAAGAATCAAATTCTCATTCCATCCTGACTTAAAAAGGATGCGAAGACTCTTAACATGAGGAACCTTTTCACTTACCTAGCCAGGCCTTCCTCATCAGGCACTGTTTCATCTTTGATATCTGGCAAGTCATCTTCTTCAAGAGCAAGGGCCTGCAAAACTGCATAATGTCTCTGCAAGGCTGCAACAAATGTCTCAGTTACTGAATGACATCAAAAATTTAAAGAGATCACATTTTAGTAAAATCTCACTGTCCACTTTTTCATGACAAACTCAAACCGCTTCCCAACAGTTCACCATCAAAGCAAATAAATCTTGATGACACATACACAAAAGTACTGCAGACTTTATTCATTGAAACCAACATACATGGTACTGTGCGACCTATACCAAATGTAGGTTAACTAGCATGCCATAAGATTGCTTCGCAGGATAGAAGATAGGTTGTTGCGTATGGAGAGAATTTTTTTTCCTTTCAAAACAATTTCATAGTCGTCATTACAAGTAATATTCACTCATTTACCAAAGGTGAATAACCAACAGTCCACACTTAGCATCATAAAATAAACACATATATCCATCAATAAGCTCATTATCTCCACTAATCCAATCACACGTACATTGTACGTATGATAATCTGCGAACATTGATTACGTCCATCCTATAAATAGCAGCCAGATTAGCTCTTTAAAGTCTTCTATATCTATACAGTGACTGTAACAACTTCCAATCAAATAGACATACTTGAAAATAAACAACTTACAGATTAAATAGAACTCGTCCTAAGGAAATTAGTATAAGTAAACCTTCAGCATGCACCACCACCAGTGGAAGAAACAGAAATTTTTACCAGGGTTTGCAAACTGGTAGACTGAAAAGTCCTTCAAGTCAATACGCTTTATTAAAGCAGCAGCCTTCTTAATTTGATCCTCATTTGCTCGAGGTACGGATGCATTAGTAGTTGAGTGGAGCTGCAAAAATATCACCGAGACCTTCAATAATGACATATTTAGCCCTACAGAACTGGTTTCTCTTAAAAGCGATGATAAAATGGGGAAAATGAACAATTGAAACAATATCAAAACAAACAATTATTACCTCCTCAGCATGTCTGATGTCATCAGAATATGGAAGATATATCATATGCATTCCTGGTGGCTCAACCTGTCCTCCGGAATCAATAATTTCTTCCTGTGTGGTAGCAAAAAGTGAGAAAAACTTGTCAGTGCTCTATTTTATCAGGAAGCGAGAACCCAAACTTGAGAATTCATAAAAATAGACAAGAATCTTTGACCTACATACAAGGATGATTAAAGTCAAAAGTATCGGGCCCAGTAACAAGTGATTCTTTTGTCTACTTAGGGCACTTGAAATGAACAGACAAAAGAATTTTTAATATAAATAGTAGCAACAGTTTATTATATCATACAAATAGCATAATAAAGAGACATTTAAGTGACATCTTACTTGAGCAACAAGGGCAACCAACTGCGAATGAGATGAAGTGCCATAGAATGCAACTGCAAAACTAGAAATGACAAAACAAATTATTAATTGGAGCTGATTTTCACACAATTTAACAGCACTAATAGTTCAGTAATGAATATTGCTCGAGATGAACTGTTAAAGAAAACGATCAAACACCATTTTAGCCACTATATCTACCAGTGAATAGCACAAAGTGCATCATTGTAGAACATGCGTTACCCTATCAGACTTTAATAGCTAAACTACCATAGTCAACAGAATATCAAGAGTTCTGGCACATTATTGCTCTACTGAATATTGCCACGTTATAACGTGACGTCATAAATCAACTTCAACATTGCAAGGCAAAAGTTTCTCAATCAAAGGAAAGCATCATTTTAGAATGATTATCCATGACATAGTGAAGCCAAAAATTCCAAATGTGCATCAGGGTGTTAAAGCTCTATCCTGAATAATGACTGAAATGATGATCAAAGCTAAACGTTCTCCAACATCAAACATTTGACAGTTAACAAAGATTTGAATAGGCATCTCGCATGAAAAGTCTAACTAACCGCTTCAGCCGTATCATGGATCTGTGCAAAGCAATGAAAATGCGAGTGCTCCCAATTACTTCCTGTCATTGAATAGCGAGAAGAGAAAATGCAAGTGAATTAGACAAAGACAATAAAACTCAAGGACACGTGAAAACTAAGGGAACAATGTGACAACATCGCGAATGTAGGATACAGATACTTAATGGCTCACTAGCAACAGTTAATTCAAGCAATAGTTCAATGAATAAGCCATGAATTTCTTACAAGAAAAGCAAGAAATAGACACAGGTATGCCTACAAGTACCCCTGCTAAGCCACCATTTATGAATAAGTCAATCAATCAACAGTGATACATTTATCTTGCAAGAAGTGTTGCGAAAATTTCCAATTCCAAGAGGAAACATTAGTATCAGGCTCTCAAAATATGCGGCCGCTTGCTTATCTAACTGCACAATACGTATCTTCCATGTAGCAGAGTGGAGATAGCCCACTGACAAACAGTCACATTAATTTACTTTATAAGTTACAACAGGAATGACGGACACATAGACTAGAAATACATACCCTAGATAACACTTTTCCTGAACCAATAAAATGTGACAAGAGAGTTGTAGCAATTCAAGAGAGGAATCATTGAAACTCAATGGCAACATTAGATAAATGGTTCCAATTTAGAGCAGACTGACGCCAGTTCAGATATTTTTCACTAGGTGCCCTTGAGTTGAAAGTAATGGAGCACTGCCGAAGGCAAGAAAATTGCATGTCTTGCACATAAAAGATCTTTGGAATTTGCCCGAGGCATCTGAAAAATGCTTTAAGGTTCTTAAAGCAGGAATAAACTAGCAAAGACATACATTGTGCTAAAAGACCGAGAATGTTAGTTACCTCATCACTGGGGAAAATAAATGTAGACGGCCGCAGGTTGTGATAATCTTTTAAGCAACTAAGTGGCTTAAACCCAAGAAGACGCAGCTGTCCAGTTGAGACTCTTTTTATCTCAGAAAGTTCCTCCACTGAAAACTTGACATCTTGACTAATAGCAGAAGCCGGGCCAGATAGTAAAAGTCAAAAAGTTAAGCCTCTGATAGTAAAGCAATTAAAAAGAGGCAAGATGGAATCGCCAATAACCATACTTCTTGTAAGTTTGAAAACGTTTTGGAGGTTCTTGCATCAGTGCACCAGTATCAGCACAGATGAATGACCTTTCGATCTGCATAGTTTCGGGAAGATCCAAAATTGATTAAAAAGCACCCTCATATTAAAAGAATTCAAAATAGAGTGAGTATAAATTGGAAAATTCAGAAGCTACAGGTGATGGCATCAAAGGCAAATAGAAAGCTCAGAAGCTACAACTTCAACTAGGATAAAAATATCTCTTTCACAGTGAAGTTTCCAAACAAACAAGTGCACAGATCCACAAAAGCACAAAACAAATGAGATAAGTTACTGACTTCATAAATGCTAGTACATAAATAATGGCATACAACATCCACTAGAAGGAACCAGAAGCAAAGCAGTGTCTTGCTTTACCTTGATAGGTTGATTTGTGACTGAATCAAGCCAGGATATTGACCCTGAAAAATAAAAGGCGACCAACATAGGAATGAATTGCACACGAGATAAGATTCAGGATCGGGCTAAGACCATTACAACATTTATTGAGAAAATGATGACAATACTACCTAGAACTGTTGGACGGATAAAAGCATACGTATGCACTTCAATGGACACTCCATTGGCAACTGAAAATGTTAATTTCCGCACAATGCGCCTCTTGAACATACGTTTTCTCAGTTGATATTTCATATCTTCCATTCTGAATTTAAAGAAGAGATAAATACATTATGAACGGAGACATGTAAAGGGAAAAAAAGACATCAGCAATCCTGAGACAGCATCAGACGGTAAACAATACATTAAATTATCATCACAAGCCACCCACCAGATATCTTTGCTGGTGAAGGAATGACAGGATAACCTAACATATCCATCATCAGATAACCTAACATATCTATTATCAGCATGTGAATGCTGCTGATTGACCAGTCAAGCCTATATTTGTAAGTATAGGCTTCACTAGTAACCTTGGAGGATAGAACATTAAATAGGCATAGTTACACAGACACGGGATGGTTGTGATAACATGGAGAGTTAACCTCCTACCATCATCTGAGAAAAACACATCTTTGACTGCTTAGAAATTTAATAGCAACTTGAGATGTGGAGAATGTGGAAAAGAGTGACAGCATTTGAAACCAGGTAATTTATGCTCAACTTATATCGACCTAAACATTGGCCATTATTTCCCCTTGTCTCATTATAATTTAAACCATTAAACCATATTTGGTTGCATAGAATCTCATTCATATTCAACAATGTTCTTCTTCATTTGCTGTGATCTCCACCAGTGAAGTCAAATCGAGTCAAAAGCACAGCGCCTTATCAGATAACACTAAAATCGAAGTATAGGAAGGATCAAGGTTAGATCCCAAGTAAACTCGCTAAAAGCACGAGTCAGATCGCACCCACTAGTAAGTCCTACACAATATTTTGCACTCTTATTTATCATTTCAGCATCACAAACTTTTTTTTTTTCACAGCAGAAAACTTTGAGCTTCACGGGCTCCAAAAAGCCCCACAAGTCATTAGGCCCACATCATCCGTAAGACATGCACCCCACTAAACCATCTGAACTCCTTGAGACTTGCTTTTATAATCTGGAGCTCGCCCACTATGTTCACAAATGAGAAGTGGGACAAAAGTCACCTTCCGAGAAGATGTGTCATTGTAAGCCCTTGCTTTTAAAGTGTCTCATGTGCTCGCTAATTTCCCAATTGCACAATGTTGGACAAGCTCCTCTTTTTAGACTCGGCTCATGACAAAACCAACATACATCTGCATAAGGGAATTTCTCCAAACATCCACACATACTAACATTTTCAAAATGTTAGTTTTAAAGTAAAGATTTGAATGCTTCAATTATAGACAGGTTTTATATAAGTCTTGAGATTATATAGCTCAATCTTATGACATGGGATATTTTACTGTATATTTTCCTCCATCTACTCTAAAAATCATTTTATAATATAAACTAATCTTTTTCACACAAGTTAATTATTCCACTGACATTTTTAGGGATATTTCACAGAGCTTAAAAAATCTTCACAATACAATTTAGTAAACACCCTAGCAATCCTAGTCAGGAAGCCAATTTAATGACCTTGATCTCGGTATAATGTTTCCAAGTTTTCTTCATTGACATATTTTCTCCTTTTAATAGTCAACGGTAAACTAAACTGACAAAAATTCCTCAATTTCCATTAAATGATAATAAACCAAACAATAAATATGTTAGTGGCTTGTTCAGTATCTTGGTTAACACTTTCTAGTAGCTAACTATCCCTTGCGTTCTAAGTTAACTATAGTCCCTCGAGTCATTAGAAGGTAAGGCACCAGTTCCAGATTCCATCAAAAGAAATAACAAATAGGCCCTAGCATGGCATTTATAAAATTACAAAGAAAGCAATGAACAGGTGGCTTACCTCTCTCCAGCAGCAGGCATAAATCGAGCAAGATCCTCACCTTGCAATCCAATCAAATCCTGAAATTCATAAGTTTTTGCCATTAATGTAAATGAAGGTCGTCGATAACAACTTGAGAAATAAGTGGGTAGTGGCAAGGGTATACAGCATAGAAAAGTGAAATATTGAACTCCCTGTCTAGCTGACTCAAGGGAAGAAGTTCAATTGATATTCCAAGATCTTGTGCATCCTAGAAAAATCCAAATTGGACATTAGCAAAAGTCCTTAACAGTAAACAAATTGTTGTATGAATAGCAGTCGATACTTTGGCACGCTGCAAAGTGGTCCTGGTCATATCCGCTTTTGCCCCACCCTTGATGTTTCCAAAAGGATCGTCCTCATCAGTAAAAATAAGTATACGTTTATCGGCTGTCTTTGCAGATCTGCAATAGTTGCATTCTAAATTACTACCAATTACTATAAACACAACTTCCCTGAGCAAAATATGAAGAAAAACAAAGAATTCTTGGTTTGATTCTCTCACGAAGTTTATGTAGCATACCCTTTACGTAAAAGAGCTTGTGCCACCCAAAGAGCATTGTAAAGTGAATTTTCTCGAGATCCAGACACAATGCCATACTGACTGCCGATATCTTTCATAAAGAACTCTGCAAGCTTTCAAGTCAAGAATCAGAAATTTTCATACTCCATCACAGAAATTTCTGTCAAACACAACTTATCTCAAGATGTCTAAATGAGCAATATTCCCATTGCACCAATGAACTCAACTGTTACAGCAACATGTTCTTTACCATGCATGAGTAACAGAACTGATCCATCAGCACTTACCCTCTAAATGGGAAAATTCCTTTATGAATTTAGCCGTTGGCCTGTCCAGGAACTCCCGATCAGCAACATTAAACACAAATACACTATTTAAATCCTGTAAGTTCTTCTTTTCTCTCTGCAAATTTAAAGAAAATAATCATTGCCAAATGAGAACTGACCATGAGTATCTACCACAACTCAAGTTATGAGCAGGCATTTAAAAATTAAGTCCACATTATGTGCAAGATTTCCCTGTATTTCTATATGAATCCACAACTTTCAACTCTACATGTATGGCAATGACGCTCTGTCATTGAAAGTGGTATCCAAAGCACTTAAAATCATGTTGAAGCTCCTCAGATCAGCATTTACCGTGTTAAAAAGCATACTGCAACTTCATCATATGATCTATTAATTATTTGAGTCTTCAATGATTCCAGTATACAGCTAGTGGCAATCTGAAAGTGGCTTTCATCCTTCTGATCTTCCTGCTCATTAACAAATATAGAACAGTCGAGTCGGCTAGTCTTGAAAGTAATAAGGAGAAAAATCGAATGAACGAATTCAAAAGTCTAGACACATGACGTCCATAAGCAAAAACATCGAATGACAACAAAAACCATAGCATTACAAGGCCAAGAAGATTGAACGTTAGCAACTATTGTACATGGGGATGCTGCAAAAAAGAAAAATTCTATCTAACATGTGGTAATAAGGCTTTGTGCATATGGCAAAAAGGTGCTTGTTAAAAGATACGAACTTCAATACACCACCCCCCATCTAGAAGTTGGTGGGGAGCCATAACCTGACATCACTGATGGAAAAACAATTTCCCATCCAAAGTTTTGGGTAACTTATTTGTTATCAGCATACTACGAAAAAGTATGAACATCTTCAAAAGGGTGAGCAACCTGGAAAGTTTTCACATAAGAAACAACAAGAACTAGTGTACCATAAGTTAATCTTCACTTCTCTTTTAAAGAAAAACAATTGGTGGCCATTTCTACTTGTAACCACAGTACGAGAGATCACTGAACGTATACTACTACGTCAGGCAAATTCCAGCAACCTATCGACTCTTGACTGAGAAAACAAAACTACCGAGGGGCAAAGATCCCAAGAAGGATCAAAAGGATCGCGACAAGAGAAATACGGTGCAGAATCCAGACACTGAAACCACTTGAAATTTCGACGCAGGAGATGGCGAGAATCGACGAAGGGGTAGCGAAGGAAAACTCACGGAAGGGCATTTGGTGGAGAACATTTTAGGGGAAGCATCGACCAAGTACACCACGAGCTCTTTGCTCGACGCCCTTTCCTGCAAAACAAATCAAGCACATGAGCTCAACTCATTCTCCATGCACGAGCCGAAACAGATAAAAAAGGGGGGCCAGAAAGAAGAAGAAGCAGAACCCGAAGAGCTTCGTTGTCGGGATCGTCCTCGTCGTCCCTGAAAACGTCATCTGGGTCCAACTCCATCGCCACACCCCCGAAACTCTTGCTTCCCCGAGAAGCTCCGAAATCGGACAGGCAGGCACGAACGCACGCACGCAGAGAAAGCTTTGAAATTGCGGAGTGCGGTGGGTTACTTTTTAGCGCTCAAAATGTTGGGGATGTCATGGTGTATCGTGCAAGCTTTGGTGAACCCGTTCAGTTTCCGGGCTGCCCGACGGATCCAAATCCAAGCGACCCGCCCGGCCCATCATTTGGACGGGTCTCTTTTCACCGGTTGCATTTTTTCTCGTCATTCACAAGTTTGCGCAGAAAGATTTTAGTCTAATTCTATTCTTTTATTCTTCAAAAAAAAAAAAAAAAAACAAAAATGGCAGGGGCCTCTCCGTTTAGGTGCTACAACTGCTCATCCCTGGAGGGGTTGGCATGGGTGAGGGTCGCTGGATCGCCATCCCCAAGCAAGGGCTAACGTCCCCTAGATTTGGGCTAGGCAAACCTAGGCGAGTCTCATTGGGCCTCACCTTTGGCTTGTGAGCTGGTCATCCTCGCTCAAGACCAGCAACCTCTACCAACCCCTCCAACATTGGGCGTCGAAGGCACCCCGTTGGCAAGGTCCCCTACCATTAATTTTTTCCAGTTTTTTTTTAATAAAAAATTTAGCCTTTTTTTAATCTCATTCAAATAAGAATTGAAGAAGAAAATAATTTTAAAAAAAAAAGCTAAGTATGAGAGAGAAGATAATTTAAAAATTCCACGTCGGCATTTTTCATTAGCTAAATTAACTACATTAATGGAAGCATTTGATTACATTAATTTGACAACTTTGAAATTGATTGTACTTTTTAAAAAATTTAAGACGCAATTGCATTTTGATGATAAGATTTAGGATGCGTTTGATAATGTTTCTATTCAAAATTATTCTAGGAACAAAAATTAAAAAAAAAAAAAAACTATTTACATTCCGGGAAACAATTTTTTAATAGAAGAACGCGTGTGGTAACTACACAAAATTTTTGTTCATGGAATAGAAAAAGAACATAAATACGTTTGGTAAACTTGTATAATTTTTTTGTTTCTTTTAATTTTTTAATATTTTTATTTTATTTTTCCCTTTTATTTTTCTTTTTTCTTCCTTTTGGCCGGTCCCTAGCCTCGGCCATGGCCGGCGGCGGCGACGAGGGCCAACGGCCTCGCCTTGGCTAGGCGAGCTCGAGCTCGGCCTTGTCGAGGCCGGCGACGCTCCGACAAGGTCGGCCCAAAGAAAAAAAAAAAAAGAAAAGAAAGAAAAAAAATAGGAAAGAGAAAATTGTTTTTGGAAGCATTATTGGGAATAAGAAACAAGTTTTTCTTGTTTCTTATTTCTGTTCCAAATATGTTTCCTAGGGACAAAATGTAAACAAACGCGATTCTTTCTTTTTTTACCCCCGAAACAAAAGAACAAAAATTGTGTTCCAGGGAACAAAAAAGGAATACAAACAAACAGGCCCTTATATGATTGATTTTTCACAAATGTAGCATTCAACTAGTTTAAAAAAACCACAGGCCATGGTGGCTTCGCTTGGTGAGCTTCAGTGATCCTTTGTGTGGGAGGGGAGAGGTTCGAAGTCCTTGTAACGCAAGGGGGCTGGTGGAGTTACTTGGTGACTTACCCGGTGGCATGGGATGGTGGTTTTCCCATGTTGCCCCTAGGTTCTTCCCGCCCCAGTTCTTCCCGCCAACCGCTTGTCGGCTTTCGGGATTTCTGGCCACAAAAAAAAAAAGTTAAAAAAAAAAGATTATGGCACTAAAGCAAATATTGTACGAAGTTATGACACTTGCGATGTCATTTTCTTGACGAAACTTATCGAGTCACGGTAATTTAGGTTTGTAAAGTTTCTACAAAGTTAGTAAATTTGGGGAGTTATTGCAAACAAAAGTTGGTTAGTTAATAAGAAATACGATTAAACATTGATAAGTTATCAAATGAGAGTTGATAATCCAAAATTAATAGACAAAAGTTAGTAAATCAATATAATTTATGTTCGTAATTTCATATAGGATTAATATATTTGAAGAAAAATTGATAATTGGCACATTACTTTAAAAAGTTCATAATTTTATTTAAAAATTGGTGAGTTATCAACAAATTATTCCAGATGCAAAAAAAAAAATCAACAAGTTATTCGAAAAAGTTGTTGTTGGTCACTTGTTGACCAATAATTATTTTGACACCAACTAACACAAATTAAAATTTACCAGCACAGGAAAGGCCCTATACTTTTAGGCATGGAACATAGAATTCTGCCGTAAATATAGCAATTTCTTGATTTGCAACTATTTCGGGTGGGTGAAGTCAGGTCGCCCACCCACCAAAAAAAAGAAAAAAGTCAGGTCGCACATCAGTTTTTTTTTTTTTTTTTGGTCAGAAGCTCATATAAACTGAATTCGCAGTAGTAAGATTTTTTTGCCTAATTGGTAATGTGTGTGTGAACATAAATCAGATATTTCCTTTGGCACCCTCTCCTATTTCTAATTTCAAACTCAATTTTTGGTGCATGAAGTCAGCCCGCGTGTAAGTTAAATTGGAAGTAGTCAGACTTTTCGTTCCTTTTTCGTACGTGCTGCGCGGGCGTCCCCGGCTCTCTTATCTCCGTCTCTCTCCACGCGTTTTACTTGTCTGGACACTCGACTGTCATTCTCTGACGTGAAGCTCGCTCCACTGCTAATTATTTAATGTCTCCAGCGCTTGCATATGTGTCTTCAGGAATTAAAGTTTTTTTTTTAATATCCAGAGAACCCCGTACAACCAAAAGAGTGGCGGGTAAACTGGAACGATCTTTAGCGGATGACTCACTACCCCGACATCGCGCTTAAAATCCTATGCGTCTTGCGGAATTTGAACCCCTCCATTCCTGGTAAATGTCATGAGGGCTCTTATCCAGCTATGGTTCAGGAATTAAAGTTTCTTCTCCGTTTCTTTGAGGCTTACCTTCTTTCCATAATGGCTCCGGGCGATAACGACAACCCTCGATCTCCAAAGTGGGTCATCGAAATCAAGAACCTCCTCGACGGAGGGCTCCCTCCCGATGCGAGGATTTCGTGGACCATCGGCAGAGTCCCTGATAACTGGCGTGAAGTTCACGATACCGCATTCCATCCCGAAATGATAGGCATCGGTCCCATCGAAAAGTGGCGAGTTCGAGCCATGGACAACCTCAAGAAGTGGTTTCTAATCCGCCTTCTGGGAGGCAAGTTGGAGCGGTGGAGAAGGGACGGAGAAGTGTCGAGGACGACCGAGGGGGAGAGAGTGTGCAATGGCTGTGAACGTGAAGAAGACGATGATGGCAGTCGGATGGCGAAAGCTGTGATTTTGGATGACCTTGTGGAAGCCATGCAGAAATTGGAGCAGAAAACGAGGGCCTGTTATTCGGAGAGTTTTTATAATATAAACAGAGAGAACTTTGTGAAGATTATGGTGGTCGATGGTTGCTTCGTGGTCGAACTATTGCGCCTTAATTACCAGCGTGTCCTGGTAAAGCCGTGTTTAAATATCAAACAATGTCTTTCATTTATCGGATTGTAACTTTTTTTGAGTGAATTAGTTGTGGTCAATGACTCTATCTGCAATTTCTTGTCTTATCCCCCCCGATCCAAAATAATTTTCTTTTAGAAAGTTAAAATGCAGGCTAATTTAGGCATCGATCTAACTTCCCTAATCCTTCAGCTTACATCAAGGCCGTTTTTGCTTGCAGTTCCCTGGGATGGCAACTGAGGACGATCCGATTTTCAGTAACCCCGGATTCTACGAACCGTTCAACGCGACCTCCTATTGCTTGAGAACCAACTGCCGTTCTTCGTTCTCGAGAAACTGTACGAGCTAATCAACAACAAAAACAAGATTGATCATCAACAAGCTGTGCCGCTGGAAGTACTCGCGGTCACCTTCTTCAACCCGCTGTTACCCCAACACCATGCTGCATCTAAGTTGGACACCAACAAACCAAAGGCTCATCTGCTCGATGTTTTCCGCTCTACCTTCCTCAAATCGGTGAGTGAGAAAGTCCACAAGAAGGGAAAGAATCAAGTCAAGTCGCGGTTGAATCCTGATGGCAGTATGAGGGGCCTCGTCCGACACTTCGCATCGGAGCTCCAAGAGTCGGGCATGCAATTCAAGAAGTGGAAGGGCCACGACTTACCGGACATCGAGTTCCATCACGGCACTCTACGGGTCCCTCAGTTGACCATCAACGACAATACCGTCTCTGTCCTTTTGAATTTCGTTGCGTATGAAATGAGCGTCAAACACCCTGAGCCCTTCTTCACGAATTACTTGATGTTCTGGGACAGTTTGATCAATAGCCCCAGGGACATTCAGATTTTCCGCAAGCACGGGATCATCAATCACCTGGGAAGCGAAACGGAGGTGGTGGAACTGTTTATGAAGTGTAGAGAGGTCATTTACGATCTCAATCTGGGCTACTTGTACAACGAAATCAAGGAGGTGAATGATTATTGCGAGCAGTTCTACGAAAGCAAGTACAGCGTCTGGTGGAGAAGCCTCATCCGCGATCGCTTCAGCAGTCCGTGGACATGCCTCTCTCTTTTGCTGCTGTTATCCTCTTGCTGCTTACCCTCCTCCAGACGTTTTACACCGTGTACGCTTACTATCGGCCGCGTTAAGCTTTGCGCCTGTCATTCTACGACAACAGGTGTTATTAGCTATGGCTTTTTAGCATTTGATGTCCTGTATCTGTCTCTGTCTTGGTTGCGTGGTGGCTTTACTTGATGGAAATTGCGTTGTCGCTACATTTAGAAATTTCAGATTGTTGTGGTGTCCAATACAATTTGGAGCTTTTTATGGTACATATTTGGTTCAATGGGCATGAAAGATATGCATTTGGCATTCCTCTAAGCAGTGGTTAGGACGCTGAAAGCATATCATTTACGTTTAGCAGAAGCTGAGGAAGAATTGCTAACAGGCTCAGTGCTCCTAATTTTTAGGGAGAGGCGGCCGGACTTTGACAAAGGTAATATTTTGTTCTGCACATAGGAGAAACAGACGAACATGTTTTTGAGTTTCACAGTTAATGATAAGTACATAGATTTAAGACACGGTTTCGAGTCAAAATCAATACATAGTGCACAAGTAACAGTCGAGGCCAACTCAGAGACAAATTATTTGCATTCAACATGAGTGGAAACAGAGAACGAAAAGTCACGGAAGGGCATTTGGTGGAGAACATTTTAGGGGAAGCATCGACCGAGTACACCACGAGTTCTTTGCTCGACGCCCTTTCCTGCAAAACAAATCAAGCACATGAACTCAACTCATTCTCCAAGCACGAGCCGAAACAGATAAAAAAAGGGGGCAGAAAGAAGAAGAAGAAGCAGAACCCGAAGAGCTTCGTTGTCGGGATCGTCCTCGTCGTCCCTGAAAACGTCATCTGGGTCCAACTCCATCGCCACCCCCCCGAAACTCTTGCTTCCCCGAGAAGCTCCGAAATCGGACAGGCACGCACGCACGCACAGAGAGAAAGCTTTGAAATTGCGGAGTGCGGTGGGTTACTTTTTTAAGTTTTTAGCGCTCAAAATGTTGGGGATGTCATGGTGGTGCAAGCTTTGGTGAACCCGTTCAGTTTCCGGGCTGCCCGACTAATCCAAATCCAAGCGACCCGCCCGGCCCATCATTTGGACGGGTCTCTTTTCACCGGTTGCATTTTTCTCGTCATTCACAAGTTTGCGCGCCGAAAGATTTTAGTCTAATTCTCTCTTTTTTATTCTTCAAAAAAAAAAAAAAAAAATATCTTTGATAAATTTTTTGTTATCGAAAATGAAAATCTATTTTTTTGTTTTCAAAATAGATTTGAAATATAATCAAAATTAAAAAAAATATTTTTTTTGCACCTAGAACAATTACTAGAATCAAGTTTAATTTTTTTTTTTATCTTCTCTTTTCTTCTCTTTCATCTTCTTCTTCTTCCTTTTGGCCGATCGCCGTCTCGATCATGGCCGACGACCTTATTAGAGGTCACTAGCCTCCGCCGATGTCGAATCACAGCAAGGCTTGGCCTCGCCCAAATCTAGTGAGATCGAGGCTCATGGTGGCCAAGCAAGCCTTCAGTGAGCTTGCTAGTCCTCACCCTAGCTTGGGAGGCTCTAGCGAGCTCGTGAGACCTTGCCCAGCCGATTGTTAATCACTTGCCGTGGCCAATAACCAACCACAAAGAAAGAGAAAGAAAAAAAAGAGAAAAAAAGAAAAATATAAAAAAGTATTTAAAAAATTAAAAGAAAAAATTAATAATTTTTTTACAAACACATTTCTATCATGAAAATAGAAATTTTGGATAGTTATCAAATATCTTAAAAAATCAAAAATTATTTTCAGGAATTGAATAAAAAAATCATTTTTGAGCAAAAATTATTTTCGAACAAAATGGTTTTCCAAACACTATTCCTCAATATCTTGTTCATTCGCAACAAAATATTTTCTGTATTGCGATAAAAAAAAACACACCTTTTTTTACTTTATTTCTAGAACAAAAATGAGTACTAAAAACTCTTTTTATCGCTCGCCCTACTAACCCACTACTAACCCGCCATTCGCTGCCAACTCAAGGGGGAGAAATTTTATATTTAGTTAGGAACATAAATTTTATTAAATGCATATTTTTACTTAGAAACTTGTCAAGCAAAAATATATTTTTAGCTAAAAATTAATTTCTAGAATAAAATGGTTATCATTCTCGCTTAGGTACCTTAACAGCCATTCTCTGAAGTGAAAACTCCACTAATTATATAATGTCTTAAACGCTTGCACGCGGGTCTTCGAGAATTGAAGTCCCATCTCGACTCATACATAAAGCTCGATTCCGCCTAGAATTTATTTGTTTCTTTTGGGCTTCTATTCTTTCCACGATGGATCGAGGAGATAATAACAAGCCTCGGTCTGCAGAGTGCGTAATCCAAATCAAGAAGCGCCTCGACCGGGGGAGCGCTCCCGATGCGAAGAGTTCGTGGACCATCCACCCGGTCCCTCGAAACTGGCGTGAAGTTCACGATAACGCATTCGATCCCGAAATGATACGGATTGGTCCCTTCAGAAGTCGGGAGACCTATCATCAACTGCAGGTCATGGAAGAGCACAAGGTGCGGTTTCTGAACCGCCTTCTGGGAGGGAAGTTGGAGCGGTCGAGAAGCGACGGAGGTGTGTCGAGGACGACCGAGGGGGAAAGAGTGTCCAATGACCGTGAACGTGAAGAAGATGATGATGGTGGCCAGATGGCGAAAGCCGTGTGTTTGGATGACCTAGTGGAAGCCATGCTGATATTGGCGCAGAAAATGAGGGCCTGTTATTCAGAGAGTTTGGAGTACCTACGCGACGGCTCCTGCAACAATGACGACTTTGTGGAGATGATGGTCATCGACGGTTGCTTCGTGGTCGAACTATTGCGCCTTTACTACGACCTTTTCCACACCAAGGTAGGAAGCAGCGTCCTTCATTTATCAGCCTGACTTTTTTGAAGAAATTAATTGCGGTCTATCTACAGCTTCTTGTCTATCTTTCAAACCAACCAATCCAAAAGACTATTCCATTACAAGCCGAGAATGCATGCTAAATTAGGCATTGATCTAACTTCTGTTAGTCTTCGCTTAAATCATTGATCGCGTTTGCTCGCAGTCCACTGTGGAGGCAATTAAGGATGATCCGATTTTCACCAACCCCGTGATTCTAACGAGCCTTCGACGCGACCTTCTATTGCTTGAGAACCAACTACCTTTCTTTGTCCTCGAGAAATTGTACGAGCTGATAAGAAAAAACAACAACATCGATCAACAAGCTGTGCCGCTGGAAGTCCTCGCAGTCACCTTCTTCGACCCCCTGTTACCTGGACACAATACCGTCTCTAAGTTGGACACCAAAAAACCCAAGGCTCATCTGCTTGAGGTTTTCCGATCTACCTTCCTCAAATCGGTGAGCGAGAAAGTCCACAGGAAGGGAAAGAATGGAGTCCAGTCGCGGTTGTATCCCAATGGCAGTATGAGGGGCCTCGTCCTACACTTCGCAACGGAGCTCCAAGAGGCGGGCGTACAATTCAAGAAGTGGAAGGGCCATGACTTACTGGGCATCGAGTTCGGTCACGGCACTCTACGGGTCCCTCCGTTGTACATCAACCACCACAGCATCTCTCTCCTTTTGAATTTCATTGCATACGAAATGAGTGTCGAGCACCCTGAGCCCTTCTTCACAAATTACTTCATGTTCTGGGACAGTTTGGTCAATAGCCCCGGGGACATTCAGATTTTCCGCAAGCACGGGATCATCAATCACCTGGGAAGCGAAAAGAACGTGGCGGCACTGTTTATGAGGTGTCGAGAGGTCATCTACGATCTTGATCTGGGCTACTTGTACGACGAAATCAGGGAGGTGAATGATTATTGCGAGCAGTACTACGAAAGCAAGTACAGCGTCTGGTGGAGAAACCTCATCCGCGAACGTTTCAGCAGTCCATGGACATGCCTCTCTCTTTTGCTGCCATTGTCCTCTTGCTGCTGACGGCCCTCCAGACGTTTTACACCGTGTACCCTTACTATCAGCCGTAGTAAAGCTGTGTGCCTGTCATTCTATAAGACATGACGTGTTTTTGGCTATGGCCTTTTAGCATTTGGTGTCCTGCATTTGTCTTCGCCTTGGCTGCGTGGTGGCTTTACTTGATAATCGTCGCTATATCCGAAAAATTTCAGATAGTTTTGGTGCCCAATCCAATTTGGAACTTTTTGGATCTAGATATATAATGTCCGAGCAATAAAATAGGCTAGGATCATGTATTAAACGCTATGTGGTACATAATTTGGTTCAATGGGCATGAATAATATGCATTGGGATTCTCTAAGCAGTGGTTGGGACATTGAAAGCATATTGTATACGTTTAGCAGAAGCTACGGAAGAATTACTACAAACTTAGCACTCCTTGTTTTCAGGGAGAGGCAGGCCAAACTTTGGCAAAGGTAAAAATTTGTTACTGTACATAGGAGAAAAAAATAAGCATGATTTGGAGCTTCACAGTTAATGATAACTACATAGATTTAAGGCCAATCATCTTATTAAATAAGTGCAAGGTGTGTCACAGCCATCCGCCTGCTCTACTAGAGAATCAATTTCTATTGATCAGAAGCTACATAATCTATATAAATGCAAGAAGCGGCTTGTCATCATGAATGCCATCTGATTTTTCCCTGACAGCATTTGATGCTACAATTGTACTTTAGCAATCTTGGGAGTCTATTGTGTAAATGTTTTTCTAATGTAAATTATATTAATTGATATTATAATTTACTATTTTTATGGGATTAGTCTAAGATTAGATAAAATATTTTTTAATTAGTCTAATACGGGGCTGGTTAGTATGGGACGAGTTAAGCCTAACCTTAATGAGAAGAATCTGACTAGAAACTCTATAAATAGTGGTCAAGTCTCTCTTTTAACCCTAACACACGCAATTATCCTCACAAATGAGTATTTACTAAGCGTCAAAGTTGATGGGCTGTTTCATTGAGCTAGTGATATAGAGGACAATAGAGGAGAAGTTCTTGAGTTTGGATCGTCGCTATTCTACATCAAGAATGATGGCCCAAATTAGGTGCGTAAATCTGCCTGTTTATTTATATGCATTCTTGATTCTAGTTATGAAGATCTTGGATTTACGTTTTCGTGTCTTACATGTGGTATCAAAGCAATTATAGCCTAGAACTCGAACACATAGTTTCTTGCCCTTTTTCATGATTTTTTGTTTAATAAGAATCGATTTTAATTACAAAAACGAAACAGGCTCGTCAACATGAGCAAAACCATGGCTAGCACACTGCCAGGATAGGCCGCATGTGCCCCTCACGTGCAGCCATGCGCCGTCGAGAGTTAGCATGCGTCGAACACTCGCCGCCACACGTCCTCCCACTCAGGATGCTGCTAGTGTGTGCTTCGTAGGCACGAGTTCACTAGGGTTCAACCCAACCTGTTGACCTTGACCCGACCCGTTGACTTAACTCAGTTAATCGTTGACCAACCCATTGACCTGACATAAGTCCGACTCGTTGACCTGCTTGACCCAATTCTCCATTGACTAGACTGGTCAACTGGTCGGATTGAGTGTTGACCAGTCGGATCGATCTTTGATCGACTAACCAGTCGAATTGAGTGTTGATTGGTCGAACCAATTGGACCACCGGTTCAGATTAGCCTGGGCGCGCATGTGCTTCACGTGCCACTCACTCTAGATGCACGTACGGGCACATTCGAGCTTTGATTAGGGCATTCTTGGAGTCCGTGTGCTCATATGAAGATACTTTACAGTGTGGTATATTTACTTTTTATTTTTGATAATTTTATAGATATGAAAATACGTATGAAACCTTAAATATGCATGTTTTTTGGGGGTATTTTAAGGATTTTTTTGCATATTTTTCCGTATTTTTCTATAATTTTGGAAATACAAGTGCAAGTTCACATGCATATCATCACATAGATATTGTGTAGAGTATGATTCATTGATAATATACATAAAGTTTAACTTGTATCAATAAATAAAGTAGTGTAATTAGCGTGATAAGTGATTTTAATAACAAATTGCCTTAGTCACTAAAGTTAAAATCATGTGTATATGGTGTTTGTGAGAAATAAAGTTTATATCCCCAGTATGAGAACATTTCAAGGATTCAATTGAGTTGTGACTATCAAAATAGTACATTTGATTAGGTTTGAGAAATATCAATCTCATATAATGTTGGAATGTCTCATGTTATAATGCATTGTTATACTTCCAAAGGAGGTGATTGTATATTATTCATGAAGGGATATGTGATAGTATGGTAGATGAGAGACTTGAACACTATTTATAGAGTTTCCAACCAGACTCTCTTATTACGGATCAGACTTAACTCGGCAAACACTAACCAGCCCCATATTAGTAAAAACCTTTTATCTCACCTTACAATATCAATTAATGTTATCAATATTATGAAAACTTTTACATTCTTTCATTTGGATTATATTAATTGAAATTATGATTAATTAAAATTATACTATATGTGCGCACCTTGGTCTCTTAATAGTCATTTATATCCCATAAAGTCTTAAACACCGAATCATAATGGTAACTGTATGTATACACACAAAACCTTCAATGGTCATGAGTGCTTTAACTTTATTTATATAGATTTAATATGATAGTGTGGCAAATGGAAAATACATTTAATAAAGAGATCCCATTTGTTAGTCATCATTTTTTTTTATCTTAAGTGTCACAAAAACCTGTATAACCAGAGAATGTCTTTATGATTCAAATGATCTCACATTTGTCTTGTCTTTATAATTAACATTTCTTTATGTGTAACAAGACATATACTCAAGACATATGCTCCAAGTTAATAATCAGATGCCCCTAGCCCGTTGACCTACCTGACTCGGTTTTCCATTAATTGGACTAGTCAATTGATTAGACTGAGCGTTGATCGATCAGACGAGTTGTTGATTGGCTAACCGATTGGACCAGGTGTTGACAGGTCAAATCGATCGAACCGCTGGTTCAAACCGACTTGGACTAGCCTATGTATGCGCTTCATGCGCCACGCACTCTAGATGCGCGTAAGGGCGCGTTCAAACTCTGATTGAGGCATTCTTGGAGTCCATGTGCAATCTTGACACGCGTAAGGGTGCGTTAAATCTATTTACTTGTTTATATGTATTGCTGATTTTAGTTATGGAGATTTTGGGATTGCGTTTTCGCTTCTTACATATTGCAGTCATAAGTGTCTAAGTTTAAGCAATATCAAACACTTCCTCTTCAATGTTATAAAGAAAAAAAAAAAAAAAACCTTGCTCAAGGGGTCTCGTCCTCGCCTTATTCATATGCCAATAAAGGGCTACACCTGTAATTGATCACGTTGACTCAATGTCTTCCATAATAGCACCCAAGCGAACAACAAAAAGAAAGCACAGCTCAAAGGAGCAGTAAGAAGAGAAGATTCCACTCGAGGGCTTTCATGTAATCTCCTCAAGCAAATCACCTGAAATCTCCATTTGGTTACAAAAGCCACTTTCTTAATAAATAAATAAACAAAATATTCACACGATATATATCAGAGAAATAATAAATAAATAAAAAATCGCAGGGGAAACACAAAGGAGTGAGATTATGTTTCATCTTCCTGCGCTATCAGCCCATTTATACAGTGCATATTTCTGAACGACGCTATGTGCAAGGGCTTTTTGTTTCTCGGACACCTTGCTCACCCGTTTATGGCCCATTATTGCTCGCCTCATACTTATCACTATAAATAGAGACCCTAATAATTAAAGCTGCCATATTCAACGGAATCTCAAAAGGTCCAGCTACATTATTGCTCTACTAAATATTCCCAAGTACGACGAAACGTCATAAATCAGCTTCAACATCGGCAAGGCAAAAAGTTTCTCGATGAAAGGAAAGTTTCTAAATGTGCATCGCTATCCTAAATAAAGACTGAAACAATGACCAAAGCATACATCTTAAGCATTTCTCAGTTGACAGAGAAGTGAATATGCGTCTCGCATGAAAAGTCTAATTAGCAGGTTTAGCCATAACAAGGATCTGTGCAAAGCAAAGAAAGTGAGTGCCAGCAGTAACTTGCTGTTGTTGAATTGTGAGGAAAGCTAATGCCAATGAATTAGACACGGACAAGAAATCTCAAGGACAAAAGAAAACTAGGGGAACAACATGATGAGATCACCAACCTTGGACACAAATACTTCATAGTTCGTAATTTTATAAAAATGTTGTTAAGTTATCAATAAGACATTCGAAAAAGTTGTTGTTATCACTTTTTCAAAAATATTTTTTTTTTTGTTACTGACTAACAGAAATTAAAATCTACCAACACGGGGAAAGATCCTCTACTTTATAGGCATGGAACATAGAATTCTACCATAGATGTAGCTATTTTTTGATGTACAACATGTAGTCATGTCTTTTAGATAGGGTTTCGAGAAACACAATTTTTGGTGGTTCAACTCAGCTCGCATATAAGTTAAATTCGCAGTAGTTAGATTTTTTTGTCTTATTGTTAACATGTGGGTGAAGTCAACACGCATGTTTGTTAAATTCATAGTAGTTATTTGTTTCTATTCTCTTTGGTAACGGGATGCATGTGTCACGGGCCGAGAGTTTCCTTGGCCTCGGAACCATCCGCGGGCGCCTAGCGAGCGGAATTTGCCAAAAAAAAAAAAAAAAAAAACCAGCCCTCTCTTTAGTTTACTTCCACGAACGATACGGTGAATGATTCTTCGTACGAGATTTCCACGCCCGTCAATTTAAGGCGTCTAGTCTTTCGAGTAAAACAACAGTAAAAGATTTTCTTTAGGCACAACAACTAGTTTCGGCCTGCCATGGCCTCGTCAGGAGAGCGGCATCAGCTCCCGACCAGTTTGTGCACGGGAGGCCTACCCCGTCTTCAAAGCTCCTAAGTGATATAATCCTTATATCCTAGAACTCCTAGCACCAACCGTCCTGACGCCACTCCCACTGCACCAGGTTGTGTTCTACCCTTCGCTTTACACTCTTCACCGATAATCTTAAGCGCCACTCACAAGTGTCACGAGTACGGGAGGATTCACTTGACCGTGACACATGCATGGAAACCACCCCCGACCCCACGCCCCCACCCTAAAAAAAAAAAAAAAAAACACACACGTTTACTTGACCGAGCGCTCAACTAATAAGTTACTTAAGTTAGTAATTTCTGGTCAATTTAAGACTGAATTAAAAAAAAATAGTAAAATATGGTAAAAGATAAAAAGAATCTATAATTGTAAAAAGAAAATTAGGACAAAAATGATAATTATTCTATTCCTAGGTCCTATTTCTGGTTGAAAATAGATTTTTTAAAATTTTACTCTCTGGACTACTTTTTGAGTAAACATACACATTTGATAATGATAAAAAAATTATTTCTAAAATAGAAATTCATTTGACAATGATACAAAAATTCTCCCTCCCAGGGCGAGGCGAGGGTGGGCGGCCGGTTAGCAACAAAGGCGAATAATTCTCAATTCTATTTTAAAATAGAAAAATAGAAAATTTTTACTTCTCATTTCTATTTTAAACCTATTTTTGGGCTAAGAATTTGTCCTAGAAATAGGAAAAAAATTGCATTACCAAATTGATTTATGTTCAAAACCTATTATAGAGTATAAAAATAATAGAAAAATAGAGAAATTGAATAGTTATTATTTGTGCCCTTATTGGGTAACTCTAATGAGGGTTTTTTTTTTTTTTTTTTGGTCGGTCCTACTCTATTCCTACTCTACACTCACTCTCCCGGACTTTGCGCCCGCTTTGCGGGCGTGGGAGTCAGCCGAAACCCATTGGGTAACTCTAATGAGGGTTGGTAAATGAGGGTTGGTAATCCAATATTAATTAGTAATTCGGTAAAAAGAAGTAGGTAAGTCACTCTTATTAAGATTGATAATTTTCAAATAGTGACTTAAAGTGCACTTTGATTATAATTTCAAAGGCAAAAACCAAACATTTAAATAAAGATCAGGGAGCTAGTGATGCTCGAGTGAACTTACAAAAACTTGTTACGTAATAAACACAAAAATGACGTCTCTTGACTGAAAAGAAGCGAAATATCGTTCGTTTCACTATTGACTAAAGTAACTAGAAAAATACTTGTGTGTGAATTTGGATCCATCGCCTCCATTGTCAATTATATGAGCATCATATAGGATTCATGTGATTAACGGTTTAGAGCAAGTCCCGTCTCATCAAGTTTCGATGCAAGTTTCCGAGTGGAAGCATAGAGAGGGGTGGCATTGGATGAGTATCGGTTGAGCGCTAAAGAATAATGACGCCATCAAGATAATTTAACCTTTCTACAGATGACCTAATTAAATATTCATGCACTTTTTCCAAATAGAGCTGGTCCTGGCTAGGATTCTCCTTTATAACGATTGATAAATCCTCGTCGAAAGATCCCCGCAAGATGTTGGCAATTGTTTAACTCTAATCCGTCATCGTTTTTCTGCTCACTTACAAGAGCTCGAGTGGTTGAAGGGAGAAGCATCAAGTACAATAATCGAAAAAGAGCAGAGCAAAATGACAAATCTTTTCATCATCTCCTCCACCACGTTTCTTCGATAGAGGCCCAATACATCATTGCATCGTATGGGGTCCACTGAAGCGATGATGATGGCTGGATATTCCTTTTCATCTCACTGAAGTTTGAATCGATAATCGCGTATATACCCTACCGACCAGAATAGTGTTTGGTCTATATACGTTTGATACTCCGAGTCAGTGATTTTGATAGGCTTGCATTATTGCATTGCTAGATAACTATTGACCATGACGACGACGACGACCCGTGTTCCTAACGTTGCGTATCAAACAAGATCTCGAAGGTTTCAAAAGACTTATATGAAGACTCAAACACTTGCATGGTGTCTTCGTGAACCAAATTTCCATCTCATTCACAATCCTTGATTCTACCTGGAATTTATCTGTTTCTTTTGGGTTTTTTTTTTTTTTTTAACAATGGGTCGTGGCAACAATAGCAAGGGAAAATCTGGTAGCAAACTCAGAAATTTAGGATTTCATCGCCCCAAGAGGCACTCAAGAAATGAAGAAAAATCCGAAGAACAAGAAGCACGAGACCAGTATTCCAATAACGAGTGGGTCATCGATATCACCAAGTCCCTCGACGAAGGGGACACTTACTATTCGGGTAGGTCTTGGACCATCTACCGAGTCCCTAACAACTTGTGTGAAGTTTACAAGAACGCATTCCAGCCCACAATGATATCCATCGGTCCCTTCCATTATTGGGACAGAAAAGAGAGGCTGCGGGTGATGGAAGAGCACAAGATGCGGTTTCTGGAGCGCCTTCTGGGAGGAAAGTTAGAGCGGCGGAAAAGTGATGGAGATCCGTTGACGTTGACCAAGGGCAAGAGAGAGTCTGATGACCCTGAACGTGAACACGGCATCAATGGTGCTCGGTTAGGGCGAAGGAAAAGTGATGGAGATCTGTCGTCGTTGACTGAGCGGAAGAGAGAGTCTGATGTCCCCGAATGTGAAGATAAGAGCAATCGTGGTCGGATGGCGAAAATGGTGCTTTTGGATGCCCTTGTGAAAGCCATGCAGAAATTGGAGACAAAAACGAGGGCCTGTTATTCAGAGAAGTTTGATAAAATTCATAGCAAAGACTTCGTGTGGATGATGGTTGTTGACGGTTGCTTCGTGGTCGAACTATTGCGCCTCTATAACAATCATGTCCGCACCAAGGTAGCACGATATTTAAATAATAAATTATGTTATTCATTTATCGGTCTAACTTTTTTGAATTTAAGTTTTTGAGTAAATTAATTGAGCCATGTACGTCTCGTCTATCCTTGAAAAATCAAAAAAGATATTCTCTTAGAAGCTAAAGTCCAGATCATAAGATGCATACTAAATTATGCATTTGGGTTAAATAAGTTATCCAGAGCATAGGAACAAAGGCATTTGGAAGACCGTTGAGATACAAAGTAAAGCAAGATCCTAGAGTCCTCATAATATTTATCTGTTCATGTCGCCACGACTTGATTAATCCTAACGATTGGCGAGTATTCAAGCTGCGCATCATCTAGCGCACACATATTGGTCCAACTCCTGTTAGTCTTAGCTTAAAAATCATAAATTATTTTGCTCGCAGTCCACTGGGGAGGCAAATGTGGCGGATCCGATTTTCACCACCCACTGGATGCTAAGAACCCTTCAACGCGAACTTCTGATGCTCGAGAACCAACTACCTTTGTTCGTTCTCAAGAAAGTATTCGAGCTGACCAACAACAACGATGATCAACATGCTGAGTCGCTGGAAACACTCGTGGTCACTTTCTTCAACCCACTGTTACCCCGAAAGAAAGCTGCCTACAAGTCGAACACCACAAAACCCAACGCTCATCTGCTCGCTGTTTTCCGCTCTACCTTCCTCCAATCGGTGAAAAAGAAGAACAATAAGGACATGGGGTCGCAGCTGAATCCCAATGACAGTATGAACCCCCTTGTCCAAGAAAGGCAATTAGAACACTTCGCCTTGCGGCTCCAAGAGGCGGGCATGCAATTCCTGGAACGGAAGGGCGACGACTTACTGGACATCGGCTTTGCTGACGGCACTCTACTGGTCCCTCAGTTGTCCATCAACGACAATACCATCCGTGTCTTTCTGAATTTCGTTGCCTACGAACAGTGCCACAGCAAAGCCAAGCCCTTCTTCACGAATTACTTCTTGTTCTGGGACGCTTTGGTCAATAGCTGGGAGGACATTCGGATTCTCCACACGCACGGGATCGTCAGTCACGTCTTTGGAGGCCACGGGAAGTGGCAGACCTATTGAAACAGCTGTGCAGAGAGATCGTTTACGATCTCGATTGGACCTACTTGTCCAACGAAATCAAGGAGGTTAATGATTATTGCAAGCCGTACTACGAGAGCATGTACCGCCTCTGGTGGAACAACCTTATCCGCAAACATTTAAGCACTGTCGCCACTGTCCTCTTGCTGCTTACCTTCATCCAGACTTTTTACGCCGTCTACTCTTACCATCGACCGCATTAAGCTTTGTGCCCGTCATTTCTTGACAAGTAATATTGTTGGTTATGGCCTTTTAGCATTTGATGTCCTTCATTTATCTTAGTTGCATAGTGGCTCTACATGATGGAATTTGTATCCCGCTACATTTAAAACTTATTGTCGTGGTGTTGAACTCAACTTGGAACTTCTTGGACCTACTGCCAAATTATCTATTGCCGGAGCAACATAATATGCTAAGATCATGTATTAAGCGCTATTGTTGTATATACTTTGGTTCAATGGGCATAAAAGCATGAGTTTTGTATTCTCTAAGCATGTGTCAGGACACTCAACCCGTATGGTTTACAATTAACAGAAGCTGCAGAACAATCGCTACAAGCTCAGCTCTCCTTGTTTTCTAGGGAGAGCAGGCAGTTCTTTAACAAAGGTAATATGTCGCTCCGTACAAAGGAGAGATAGATAAAAACATGGCTTTGAGATCCACATTTCATGATAACTACATAGATGTAATGCTATGCTTCCTTATGACGCAATCATCTCATTAAATAAGTGCAAGGTGTGTCACAGAGACCATCCATCTGCCTGCTCTTCTAGAGAACTATTTCTCTCGGTCGGAAGTTACATCATCTTTAAAAGGACAAGGAGCTTGTCATCTAAGATTCAATTGACACCGTTTGGATGCTGCAGTTGGACTTCAGGATTCTTGGGAGTTTTATGGCAGCTATCAAGAGTCAAAATTAAGCAATACAAAAACCTTGCAGTAATTACATTATCAGTTCACTTCCCCATGCAAGTCAATATCCTCTGATCAAAGCCTATTTCTTCCCAGAGACAGGCAGATCGTGCACAGTCAAGTAGAATGTCAACTCCACTACCATCAATCTTTTAACTGCAGGGGTGCACATCAACAAGAGGAAGGTCAGTAAATGTGGCCATCTATACTGATTTGCTGCCAAAATTAACCACCAGAGCTTTCATCTACATGATTTCTCTTCATGCCAATCACCTAAAACCTCTATTTGGCTACAAAAGGTATTAGTGTTGCCCAATGGCCACCCTTCCCACTTAAAAAGGGCGAGATGGGGAGTTCAATTCCCTACCTTTTTTGGGGGGCTGGGATGCGGATGTGAGTAAGGGAGTAGTAGGGTTGCACAACCTAAGCACAGTACATAGCACGCATAGTGGCTTATAAAATAGATATTGGATAGGACCAGACCAAAAACAAATAAATGCGCATGATATGTTAAAACGACTTCTGGAGAACTCTTTTTAGCTGGCTCGAGAGAAAGATCTTGTCCAATAATTGCAGGGTATAATTACAAGACAAGAGTCAAATTTAAAAAAAAATTGCACAGAGGAAACACAAGAGTGAGATCATGTTTCACCTTTCCACTGTCAGCGAGGTCAGCCCAATTATACTGTGCAGATTTCTAAAATGGCACTCTCTGCAAGGATTTTCCGTTTCTTGCATGCCTCGCTCTCCTTTTTATGGCCGGCATAATTGCTTTCCTCATACTTATCCCCATAAAGAGTTAGGTTAACCTCTTCTATCGCATTTAACGACTCATGGCCTGCAGGCAAGTGTCACAGGCCAAAAGAGAGTCGACCCAAGAGGTTCCTGGAGGACGACCGCGACTCATCTGTGGAAGACCTCCTGCTCTCACTCGGATTCCTATCAAGGCTTCTTCCCGAAGTTTCCAAGGGCGGGCAACACCGTCATTACGCCTAATTCTAGAAGTCTCCTTTTCATCGGTAGCTAGTAGTTGGCATTTATGCAGTAGTTGAGGCGGTGCGATCTCGTCCGCCGGTTAAATTCTAGATCAATGGTTTTAATCCGAGGCCCTCGACTATAACAAGGGGTGTCCTCCCTCATTTGTAATCATCCAATCATTTCAGCAATACAAAGCTCACTTTCTTTCCAGAGCTCCTCTCTCTAAACTTTCTCTCTCTACGATCTGGGTATACGAGCGAGTAAGCGTTCGATTGAGCAAGGCTTGGCTTGGGTGATCCGAAATAGCCCGAGTCGCCGCGCGGTTACGATCCCAATTGATCGGCCCGTGACAAGTGGTATCAGAGCAAATGAGAGTTCCGTTTCGAGAGATCAATGAGCGCTAATTGTTCGAAGGAATGTCCAGCCAAGAAGCTGTCATGGATGGAGAGGTTGTGCAAGTCAAGGAGACTTGCAGCAAAGCAAAGAAAAGAGATGTCTCGGTAGATGCCGTAGCTGCGTTCGATGAGAAGATCGGGAAGGTCCGGAGTGCCGTGCTCGAGCTCATGGAAGGTCTTGACAATGTGCGAGACCGAATCATGGAGGTTGAGGGCTCGCTCCGTGAAGACTTCACGACCGGCATCAACCAACCTACAGCGCTGTTACACGACAAAGACGAAGCTCTCGAAGCATCGATTGATGGTTTAAACGAGCGCGTCCAAGTGATCGAGGAGGTAAGCCCGTGTAGGGACGAGGTCGAAGCCATGAAGGCGGAGATCCAAGAGCTCAAGGCTGAGCTCACCCTATGCAAGTTTAGCATCACCAACGGTGCAGTGCCTACTCAAGCGGTGCCCAAAATTGAGGTGCCAAAGCAAAAGGAGTTCAAAGGCGAACGATCTGCTAAGGAGGTGGACAACTTCGTCTGGAGCATGGAACAATACTTTGGCGCCGTCAACATACACGACGAGTCGATCAAGGTACGAACCACTTCCATGTTCCTTACTGACACGGCAATGCTTTGGTGGCGCAATAGGTGCGATGAGATTAGACGCAGTGCCAATCCCGTGGACACATGGGATGACTTCGTAAGGGAGTTCCACGAGTACTTTTTTCCCAAGTTTGCTCAACAAGAAGCCCGTAGCAAGCTTCATCGCCTCAAGCAAAGAGGTGCGATCCGAGAGTACATGAAGGAGTTCACGGAGCTCAAACTCCAAATTTGCAACCTAAGCAAAGAGGAGGCTCTCGGAGCGTTCATGGATGGATTAAAGCCGTGGGCACTTCTCGAGCTTAAGAGACGAGACATGAGTAGTCTTGCGCGAGCACTAAGCGTGGCCGAGTCGCTTGTCGACCTCACCAAAGCCAAACCAAGGAGTTGACCAAGAGAGTGGAGGTCGGATCAACCCGAAGACGAAGGAAGAAACACTCCTCGAGGCGCGCCCGATCAAAGCGGCCAAGTCAAGACGTGGGGTGAAGGGTCTTCCAAGCTATCCTTCCAAAGGAGTCGACCATCGACAGACTACACGAGTAAGTTCGATCAACCCCGCCTTCTCCTTGCTTCATTTTCAAAGGTCCGCATTAGACCCAAAAGTGCCCAAAAAAGGGTTGAATCAACGCTCTCCTTGCCATCGAAGAAGAGGAGGAGCCTAAAGAAGAAAGGCGACAAATCCGACTTGGAGCGTGAAGATGATCAACTCCGTCCAAGCTCGGTCACCAACCAAAGAAAAAGAAGATGCCTCGAACTTGGAAATGTTCTTCGTGGAAGTCAACGTGTGCGGCCGAACGCTATACACCTTGGTTGACACAGGTGCGTCGAACATGTCCATGTCGACTGAAGTGGCGAAGACCTTGAATCTTCGCGTGGAGCCAACCGAGAATACCTTCAAGCCGGTCAACTTGGAGGGCGTCCATGGCGTAGGATCGACTTCGGATGTGGACATTAAAATTAGTGGATGGAAGGGCAAGATGGAATTCGAGGTAATCCCTCTCGATGATTATGATCTCATTCTTGGTATGCAATTCTTCAATAGTGTGAAATCCATAATCGACATGAGGACCAAGTGTATCATGATCCTCGACTCAAAATGCCCGTCGATGATCCCCATGATCAAAGGGGTGGTCGACATCAAGACCATCGCATCGATCCGACGCCTTGACAAGAGCTTAAAGGCCGTGATGCGCCTAAACAAGCTGTCCGAGGTAAAGCCGAAGGTAGAATTGGATCCTACTCCAACACACGCCATGCCGATTCAAGTACTCTTCCTCGAGGTTGAGTACGCGCCGCATGCTCCGTCCAAGCCGAAGATGGAGCCGCGCGCCAAGTCTGAGTTGATCATAGAAGGATGTGGACCTTCGTTCGTGAGCGTCTGAGCGAAGTGAAACAAAAACAAGAGAGCTCGTGCCAAAGTCCGTGCTACTGCCAAGAAGGCTGCCCATCCTCGTCGCTCGATTGAGTGGGGGAGAATGTCACAGGCCAAAAAAGAATCGACCCAAGAGGTTCCTGGAGGACGACCGCGACTCATCCGTGGAAGACCTCCTGCTCTCACTCAGATTCCCATCAAGGCTTCTCCCTGAAGTTTCCAAGGGCGAGCGACACCGTCATTACGCCTGATTCTAGAAGTCTCCTTTTCATTAATGTCTGTAGCTAGTAGTTGGCATTTATGCCGGTAGTTGATGCGGTGCAATCTCGTCCGCCGGTTAAATTCTAGATCAATTGTTGTAATCTGAGACCTTCGACTATAAGAAGGGGTGTCCTCCCTCATTTGTAATCATCCAATCCTTTTAGTAATACAAAGCTCACTTTCTTTCCAAAGCTCATCTCTCTAAATTTTCTCTCTCTACGATCCGGGTATACGAGCGAGTGAGCGTTCGATCGAGCAAGGCTTGGCTTTGGGTGATCCAAAATAGCCCGAGTCGCCGCGCGGTCGTGATCCCAACCGATCGGCCCGTGACACAAGCATGAAAATGCAGACCAAGGTGATACCAAGAATTGCATTTTCATTATGTCCTAACATAAAAAGTGTTAATATCGATCTTGAGAGCTTTCTAGTCCAATCTAGAAACCAAAAGCTTCTAGATTCTTGTCTCCTTTAGACACGTGGTCGGTAAGTAAATTCACGGTTGAGAATTGTACATGTCACTGTAAAGAACACCAAGTGGTTTATGTCGGTTGAAATCTGCCTATAAATAGGCAACCCTTCAACAGTCGTTGAGCAGAAAACTAGAAAGCATCCTCGTACTTGCAGCCCTTCTAATACAAGATCCCTTAAATTCCCATTGATCTTCCTCTATTCCCAAAACAGCCACCCACTATAAGGTTTTCACCTCGTAATTTTTTCTTGCCATGAATAACCCACAAACATACGCCCACTTGACCATTAAAACCAGAAACTAACAAAAAGGATGCAAACAAGCTCAACATGGGGAACCTTTTCCTTACCTAGCCAGGGCTTCCTCATCAGGTGCCATATCATCTTTGATTTCCGGCAAGTCATCTTCTTCAAGAGCAAGGGCCTGCGAAACTGCATAATTTCCCTGCAAGGCTGCAAAATATGTCTCACCTACTGAATGACGTCCAAAAGCTTCACATGAAATTTGCATTTTAGTAAATCCGAAGGCCCATTTTACATGACAAAATCAAAGTGCTTCCCAACAGTATGTGAATTTTCTTATTTTTCTTTTCCTTTTATACTTTGCTTTTTTTTCCTAAGCCAGCGACCCTCGCCAGCTGCAGGTGAGGGCCGCCTCACCCGCGTCCGGCGAGGGTTGCCAGCGAAAAAGCATAATGCAACTTTGTCATATGATCCATTAATTAAATGAGTCTTCAATGACTCCATTATACAGCTAATGGCAATCCGAAAGTGGCTTTCATCCTTCTAATCTTCTTGCTTGTTAACAAATATAAAACAGTTGAGTCGGCCAGTCTTGAAAGTAATAGGGGGAAAAATCAAATCAACGAACTCAAAAGTCTAGACGTGTGACATCCATAAGCCAAAAAACATCAAATAACAAACAAAACCATAACATTGCAAGGCTAAGAAGATTGAATGTTAGCAACTATTGTACACGGGAATGCTGCAAAAAAGAAAAATTCTATCTAACATGTGGTGATAAGGCTTCGTGCATATGGCAAAAAGGTGCTTGTTAAAAGATACGAACTTCAATACACCACCCTCCATCTAGAAGTTGGTGGGGAGCCATAACCTGACATCACTGATGGAAAAACAATTTCCCATCCAAAGTTTTGGGTAACATATTTGCTATCAGCATACTACGAAAAAGTATGAACATCTTCAAAAGGGTGAGCAACCTGGAAAGTTTTCACATCGAAGAAGTTTATGAGCAGGAAATGATGGAGAGAAAATGAGAGAAAACAGAGATGGAAATGCTTCTTCTGTTATTTCAACTTCACGAGATCTACATTACGAGAGTTTTCCTTTTTATATCTACACTAGCTCTCTCTCAAGAATCTGTTTTACAGTTATCGAACAGTTGAAGAAGATACAACTACCTAACTGAAGAGAAACTAACTGATTACTGGAAAAAGAAGAAACAGAGTACAAGAACAGAGTGCTAAACAGAGAGCTCTAGCTCAGAGAGAGAGAGTGAGAGAGAGAGAGCTCTTGGCTTTACAAGCTTCGCAGATTATTCATATGCAATAGTGCAATCCGTAGCATCACCCTTATCTCTATCTTCTTTTCTTTCTCTGTTTTTAACAGTGGTTCTTCTTCCTGTACACTTCTCGGCATCATTTATATATTTTGCTTCTTACTCATATGCTTTCCTCCTCCTGTTCTTGATGGCATTATTAGTGGCTGTGCTGCTGCTATTTACTGTAGTCTTAACACACATAAGAAACAACAAGAACTAGTGTACCATAAGTTAATCTTCACTTCTCTTTTAAAGAAAAACAATTGGTGGCCATTTCTACTTGTAACCACAGTACGAGAGATCACTGAACGTATACTACTACGTCAGGCAAATTCCAGCAATCCATCGACTCTTGACTGAGAAACCAAAACTATCGAGGGGCAAAGATCCCAAGAAGGATCAAAAGGATCGCGACAAAAGAAACACGGCGCAGAATCCAGACACTGAAACCACTTGAAATTTCGACACAGGAGATGGCGAGAATCGACGAGGAGGTAGCAACGGAAAACTCACGGAAGGGCATTTGGTGGAGAACATTTTAGGGGAAGCATCCACCAAGTACACCACGAGCTCTTTGCTCGACGCCCTTTCCTGCAAACAAATCAAGCACATGAGCTCGACTCATTCTCCACGCACGAGCTGAAACAGATAAGAAAAAAGGGGGGGCAGAAAGAAGAAGAAGCAGAACCCGAAGAGCTTCGTTCTCGGGATCGTCCTCGTCGTCCCTAAACGTCATCTGGGTCCAACTCCATCGCCGCCCCCCAGAACTCTTGCTTCCCCGAGAAGCTCCCAAATCGGACACACGCACGCACAGAGAGAGCTTTGAAATTGCGGAGGGCGGTGGGTTAGTTTTTAGCGCTCAAAATGTTGGGGATGTCATGGTGTATCGTGCAGGCTTTCGTGGACCCGTTCAGTTTCCAGGCTGCCCGACGGATCCAAATCCAAGCGACCCGCCCGGCCCATTATTTGGACGGGTCTCTTTCGACCGGTTGCATTTTTTCTCGTCATTCACAAGTTTGCGCCGAAAGTTTTTAGGGCCGGTTTGTTTTTACTCCATGTATTTAATTCTATTCTTTTATTCTTCAAAATAGAAAAGGAACGAAAACTTTTTGATAATTTTTTTGTTTCCGATCAGGAAATAGATTTGAAAGCAATCAAAAAAAGTAGAAAAAAAGTTGCTTTTTACTCTCATGAACAATTCATAGAATCAAGTCTATATTTTTTTTTTCTTTTTATCTTCTCTTTTATTCTCTTTCCTTTTCTTCTTCTTCTTCTTCCTTTTGGTCGGTTGCCGGTCTCAATCATGGCTAGCGACATTGCTAGATCATTATCAGCCTTCGACGACGCCGAACCACAGCGAGGCTTGGCCTCATCCAGACCTCCAGACCTGGCACGACTAAGGTTCGTGGTGGCCAAGCAAGCCTTTAGCAAGCTTGTTAGCCCTTGCCCTTGCCTGGTGAAGCTCCAGTGAGCTCGCATCAGAATAGAAATCTTGGACAGTTACCAAGCCCTTTCAAAAATTTAGAAATTGTTCTCGAGAACTGAATAAAAAAATACATTTCTGAGCAAAAATTATTTTCGGAACAAAACGATTACCAAACACGCCCTTCCTCAATATCTTGTTCATTCGCAACAAATATTTTCTTTGTGTTGCAGTAAAAAAAAAAAAATACACTTTTTTAACTTTTCTATATCTAAAACAAAAATGAGTAATAAAAACTCTTCTTATCACTCGCCTTCGTTACTAACCGGCCACCCACTCGTTGCCGACCGCCCACGCACCATTCGCCGCCTACTCAAGGGGGAGAAATTTTATATTTAGTTCAAGAATAGAAATTTTGTATTATTATTAAATACATATTTTTAGTCAAAAACTCGTCCAGTAAAAATCTATTTCTAGGTAAAAATTAATTGCTAGAATAAAATGGTTATCATTCTCGCTTATTTACCTTAGCAGTCATTCTCTGAAGTGAAAACTCCACTAAATTATATAATGTCTTAAACGCTTGCACCCGTGTCTTCGAGAATTAAAGTTCCATCTCGACTCATACACAAATCTTGATTCCACCTGAAATTTATCTGTTTCTTTTGGGCTTATATTCTTTCCACGATGGATCGAGGAGATAAGAACAAGCCTCGGTCTGCAGAGTGCGTAATCCTAATCAAGAAGCGTCTCGACCGGGGGATCGCTCCCGATGCGAAGAGTTCATGGACCATCCACCCAGTCCCCAGAAACTGGCGTGAAGTTCACAATAACGCATTCGATCCCGAAATGATACAGATCGGTCCCTTCAGAAGTCGGGAGACCTATCGTCTACTGCAGGTCATGGAAGAGCACAAGGTGCGGTTTCTAAACCGCCTTCTGGGAGGGAAGTTGGAGCGGTGGAGAAGCGACGGAGATATGTCGAGGACAACCGAGGGGGAGAGTGTCCAATGACCGTGAACGTGAAGAAGATGATGATGGTGGTCGGATGGCGAAAGCTGTGCGTTTGGATGACCTAGTGGAAGCCATGCTAATATTGGCGCAGAAAATGAGGGCCTGTTATTCAGAGTCTGGAGTACCTACGCGACGGCTCCTACGACGATGACGACTTTGTGGAGATGATGGTCATCGATGGTTGTGTCGTGGTCGAACTATTGCGCCTTTACTCCGACCTTTTCCACACCAAGGTAGAGAGCAGCATCCTTCATTTATCAACTTAACTTTTTTAAGGAAATTAATTGCAGTCTATCTACAACTTCTTGTCTATCTTTCAAACCAACCAATCCAAAAGACTGTTCCATTAGAAGCTGAGAATGCGTGCTATGTTAGTCTTCGCTTAAATCATTGATCGTTTTTGCTCGCAGTTCATTGTGGAGGCAATTGAGGACGATCCGATTTTCACCAACCCCGGGATTCTAACAAGCCTTTGACGTGACCTTATATTGCTTGAGAACCAACTACCTTTCTCCGTCCTCGAGAAACTGTACGAGCTGATAAAAAACAACAGCAACATCGATGTGCCGCTGGAAGTCCTCACGGTCACCTTCTTCGACCCGCTGTTACCTGGACACAATGCCGCCTCCAAGTTGGACACCAAAAAACCCAAGGCTCATCTGTTTGACGTTTTCCAATCTACCTCCCTCGAATCGGTGAGTGAGGAAGTCCACAAGAAGGGAAAGAATGGAGTCAAGTCGCGGTTGAATCCCAGTGGCAGTATGAGGGGCCTCGTTCTACACTTCGCATCTGAGCTCGAAGAGGCGGGCGCGCAATTCAAGAAGTGGAAGGGCCATGACTTACTGGACATCGAGTTCAGTCACAGCACTCTACGGGTCCCTCCGTTGTCCATCAACCACTACACCATCTCTGTCCTTTTGAATTTCATTGCATATGAAATGAGTGTCAAACGCCCCAAGCCCTGTTATAATTATGGTTATAATTATGGTTAATGGATCAACGAAAGCCAATAACTTTTCTGTTCACGTATCTCTTTTCGAATTCATGAATTTCCTAGATTAATGTATCTTTTAGTTAATGTATTTATTGAGTTAACGAATCTCTTGAATTCACGTGTCTTTGGATTCATGAATCTCTTGGATTCACGTATCTCTTGATTCATGAATTTCGTGGATACATGCGTCTTTTAATTTGTGAATCTCTTCTGTACATAAACTAAAAATCTCTATAAATAGATAGGAGCATAGATCTTCATGACGGTTTTTGGTTTTCCCGATTCGATTCCAAAAAGAGCTTTGATATCCTTTTCTACTCTTCTGATTTTTCTGGGTATGCTGGTTCAATTGAATGGTTCGACTGAACTCGATTTACATAGTGCTAATCCAAACAGGTTCGAGGTGTTGTATTTTGGGAGGCATAGTTCGTGAATCTACGGAGCACCATTGGCAGGAACTAATCGCCTTAAGGAGATTCAGATATCCGTACCTCACTTCCAATATCATGTTCTGATTGCAACAAACATTTTGTGTTTTCTTTGGATTATTTTCCAACAAGCCCTTCTTCACAAATTACTTCATGTACTGGGACAGTTTGGTCAATAGCCCTGGGGACATTCAGATTTTCCGCAAGCACGGGATCATCAATCACCTGGGAAGCGAAAAGAACGTGGCGCCACTGTTTATGTCGACAGGTCATCTACGATCTTGATCTGGGTTACTTGGACAACGAAATCAAGGAGGTGAATGATTATTGCGAGCAGTACCATGAAAGCAAGTACAGCGTTTGGTGGAGAAACAGCATCCGCGAACGTTTCAGCAGTCCATGGACATGCCTCTCGATCTTTGCTGCCATTATCCTCTTGCTGCTGACAGCCGTCCAAACGTTTTACACCGTCTAGCCTTACTATCGGCCGTATTAAGCTATGTGCCTGTCATTTCATATGACATGAAGTGTTATGGGCTATGGCTTTTTAGCATTTGATGTCCTGTATTTGTCTTTGCCTTGGTTGCATAGTGGCTTTACTTGATAAATAATGTCTGAGAATAATATGCTAGGATCGTGTATTAAATGCTACCGTGGTGCATAATTTGGTTAAATGGGCATGAATAACATGCATTTGGATTCTCTGAGCAGTTGTTAGTTAGGACACTGAAAGCATATTGTATAAGTTTAGCAGAAGCTGCGGAAGAATAGCTACAAGCTCAGCGCTCCTTGGCTTCAGAGAGAGGTAGGCCGGACTTTGGCAAAGGCAATATTTTGTTTTGTACATCGGAGAAACAGATAAACCTGTTTTTGAGCTTCATAGTTAATGACAACTACATAGATTTAAGGCTATGGTTCCTCATGATGCAATCATCTCATTAAAAAAGTGCAAGGTGTGTCACAGGGGCCATCCATCCGCCTGCTCTTATAAAGAATCAATTTCTCTCAGTCAGAAGTTACGTGATCTTTATAAATGCAAGGAGGAGCTTGTCATCGATGAATGCCATCTAAGTTTCACTTGACAGCATTTGATGCTGCAGTTGGACTTCAGCATTCTTGGGAGTCTATAGCAGCTATAAGTGTCTAACGTTAAGCAATATCAAACCCCTGCTCTTCTATGTTAAAAAAGAAGAAGAAGATAATAATAATAATAGACCCTTGCTCTTCGAATTCGATTCTGAGTGAAAAAAAGGGGCCTTATCTACCTCTCCCTTTTCTTTCCCCCCATTTCTAGGGGCCTCGTCCTCATCCCCTATTCATATGCCAATAAAGCACTACACTTGTAGTTGATCACGTCGATTCGATAGCTTCCAAAATAGCACCGAAAAGAACAAGAAAACGAAAGCACAGCTCAAAGGAACGGTGCGAAGAGAAGATTCCACTCCAAAGCTTTCATGTACTCTCCTCAAGCAAATCACCTGAAACCTCTATTTGATTGCAAAAGGCACTTCCTTAACAAATAAATAAACAAATAATCCGCATGATCTAGGAAACTCTTTTTAACTAGCTCGAGAGAAATATCTTGTCCAGTAACTGCAGGCTAAAATTGCATGACAAGAATCGAATTTTAAAAAACGTGAAAAGTTTCGCAGGGTCATCACACAAACGCACGCGCGCTCTGAGGACTCTTGGAACTGCGGAGTGCCCGGTGTGGACTCTGGTTTATGGTTTTCCTCTTTGATCACCCACGTTAATTTTAGCGCTCGAAATGTTGGAAGCCAAGTAGTGTGCTGTGCAAGCTTTTAAGAACTCGTTCAGCTTCTGGGCTGCCCGACGGATCTAATCCATCCGACCCGCCCGCTATTTGGACGAGTCTCTTCGACTGATTGCAATTTTTTTTTTGCCCGCGAATCAATGTCAGTCTTGGCCCAAATTGAATTGTGTTGGACAGGACAAAGGTCTCCCTTCGGTGCCCACTGGTCCGTCCAAAGTCGATCAATTTCTCATAAATAGTAATCTTTCTAATAAATGACAAGTTTGCGCAAAGGGGATTTTAGTGACACCGATTTGGACCTAGCCAAGAAGCTCAACTGTCGGGTTCATTTTCGCAGTCCGACGATCATATTTATTCTCACATCTCGTTGTTTTTGCGTTTTTTTCCTTTATAAAGATATATGGAAAAAAGAAGAAGAAAAGGTTACATCTTTTTATGAAAGTTTATTGTGATGTTTGTGACACAAGCTGATTGGCCGGATCAATTAATGAGGAAATGCACATATTTCTTTTTGTCTAGATAACCACTTCATGTTCCAATATCTAAAATCATGCGTAATTTCCTCGAACCATTCTTTTAAACATGTACAAATTGAAAAGTTGGGAAGAAAATCTACATAATAATTATCACTCGATTGGGGAAATTCAAAATATGAAACTAGAGGATGATGGGTATTTATCAACAGTAAACTTTATATGAAATCTATATACTTCCACGAACTTCCATATGACAAGCGCTTCTTGCGCACTGGACTAAGCTTAGCGATGGATGAGAAATAAAACAAAGCCACACCACTCACAAGTAGAGAGATTTTTATTATTTCTCTCGAGAGAATCCTCCGCCATATCTCCTCTTTTCAGCAGAAGCGTTTCCTTTGTTTCCCGCAGTTACTCAGTCGCCTCGGTTTTTCTTGCTTGTGCCAGGGGCAATGTTTTTGTTGCTGTCGTCACCGGCATCCTCGACTGATGCGCCGCTCTCCTCCCTTCCTCCCTCCCTCTCTCTCTCTGTCTCTCTCTCTCTCTCTCAAGTCCTGCTTCGCCAGCTTGGGCAACTCATTAGTTTGAGGACTAGTACTGCCCAGTTTGATTTGGGGCTTCTGTGGCTCTGATTCGCATCTACTGGTCTCTCCCGAAAAGAAAAATCGGAAATTAAGTACCTTTATTAGATGGAAAACATTTTTCTCATTTTTTAGTGTTTGGTTCACTTAGAAAAATGAGTCAACTGAAAATATTTTCTTAGTCAACGGAAAACTATGCTTTTAAATTTAGAAAATGATTTCCTTTTGAAAAATCAAAAGATATTTTCCAAAATATGACTAGATTTCGACGCTTAGACCCGAGACTCTTTACTTGGACACAAACCCAATGCTGGTTCTTGATTCCCGGCGTTCAGGATCAAGACTCTAGCACCTAGCTTGAGTCCATTGAGGCCTGCTTGAGCCCCCAACGCCCACACGTGGATCTATGTGGGCCATGCCCAATGCCTCGACACCTAAGTCTAGGACCATAAAGGCAGCGATTGAGTCCCCACACCTAAGTCTCGGGTCCACAAAGGCCGTGCATGGGTTCTCGACGCTCGTAGACTTAAGTCCTTAATTAATGAAACGTTCATTCTTATGAAAATATTTTTAAAAAATCTATTGTTTTCTCTTCTTTTCCTCTTTTTCCCTTGTTCTTCGACCTGCCACAAGCGAGGGACGAGCTCACCCAAGACTAGTGAGGCTTGAGCTCCCGTAATTTGGCAAGCTCAAGCCTCACCGGTCCTCGCCGAGTCTCTGGCCTTGTTGACCTCTGGTGAGGTGGAGCCTCGCTTAAGGCTGGCTTGACTCAGCTCAACTTGTCGGAATATAGTAAGCTCGAGCCTCACCAACCTTAGACAAGTTTGTGATCAATCATCGGCCGTCGGCGTGGACTAATTGAGGAAGAAGGAAAATGAAAAATAAAAAAATAAATAATAATTAAGAATTTCAAATAGGAAAAAAGCCACGAAAAATCCTAAACTTTGCCTAAAGTGATACATTTACCCAAAACTTTTTTTTGACGTGAAATATCCTGAACTTTGTCAATCATGACACATTTACCCCAAACTTTTTTTTTGTGACACAAAAACCCTGAACTTTTGTTATGTAACACATTTACCCCAAAATTATAGGGCATTTTGGTCTTTTCATTTTTTTTAAATTTTTTCTTTTTTTTTTTCTTCTCTCTTCCCTCCGCCACCAACTGCGGAGGGAAGCCGGCGTCGGGCAAGGGTCACCCTCACCGGCGTCGGGCTAGGGCGGCCCTTGCCGGCGTCGGGCGAGGGCCGTCCTCGCCCGACACCGGCTAGGGCTGCCCTCGCTGCGTCGGCGAGGGTGTCCCTGTCGTCCCTTGCCCGTCGCCGGGGAGGGCCGCCCTCGCCCGCGTCAAGCGAGGCGTCCCCGCCTTCGCCGATCTAGCGAGGGCTGTCCTCGCCCAATGCCGGCAGAGGGAAGAAAAAGAAAAAAAAAAAAGAAGAAGGAAAATACATAATAAAAAGATAAAAATGCCCTTAATGGAGTAAATGTGTCACAGTTTAAAAAGTTTTGGGTTTTTCATGTCACAAAAAAAAATTTGGGGTAAATGTGTCACTTTGGGCAAAGTTCAAAGTTTTTCGTGGCTTTTTCCCTTTTAAATATGTTGGTAGTTTTCCTCAGAAAAATCAAATTAGATTTTTCATTTCAAAAGATAAAAAATATTGTCATTTTCCTCTAACATGATGATTAGTCAAAAATAGAAAATAAACAGAAGCATGTAAAGAAGTGAAGACAATGATTATTTAATTTGAAACGTGAAAATCACATAATTTGCTATTTGGGGTAATTCCGCGGTTCACGAAAATTAAAAACATTTAAAGGAGGAGCAACAAATCCTATTTTCTAAGTATTAAACAATGCAATATCTCCCAGATAGCTAGCACCAAATACTTTCTCCTCACACGCTGCACGCTAACCATAACCAGAATCTAAACCAAATGTGAATATAAGAAATACCAAAAGAATGTCCAATTATGCTTACCAAGTTACCACAAACCCCAAGGTTATAAATACTCACTTGTGCCTTTAGTAACACATCTTTTTTTTTTTTTTTTAGGGGGAGCGGGGGGTCTCAAATAACACGTGTTCACAGCCAGCAAGGGCCTTTGCACCCTCACCAGCCACAATGAAAAGAAAACAATCAAGAGAGAAAGACATTAGAAATATCATAAGTTGTATATAACGCTCATTTTAATATTAAAAGTTTTCGCCGAATCACTTAAATTTCAGATTTTTTTGAAAAACGATCTTTTTAGTACTAACTCCAATCTGTTTGGCCAGAAATCTGACGCCGCCTTTTTTTATTAATATCTTTAGTCGACGTGGCTTGTTGGGGGTCTAAATTAGCATAAAAAGCACAAAACGACGTCATTTAACCAGTTTCATCTACCTATACAACCCAAAATGATGCCATTCGCAAGAAAAACGTGGATGCCGAATGACTTCGTTCATCTCTCTCTCTTCCCCTCTCCTCTATTTCTGCATTTGAGCTCTGCAACATCTCATGAAGGAGGAGTAGGGACAGGGCTTGCAGGCGGCATCGAAGAAAGAGGATGGGGGTGGGATTTGGCCTTGAGCTTGCGGTTCTCTTGCTCAAAAGCTTCTGAAATACCTTGAAATCAAGTCCAAAGCTTACGTTTTAAAATGCCCACCAGTGCTCGACTATTTGCCGAAAAGAGTTGATAAAGTTGTTTTCATGAAATTGATGTTCAGAGTTATGATTGGTTTACGATTTCTTTCTTGATAGTTAAAACTATGTCTGAGTCTATGACTCCCTATGGTTTCATGGCATGTTCTTCGAATCTCGGCCCCGGCTGCGGATGACCACCTATGCTGGAGTCCTTGCCCATTTTTCGGCGATGCCCACCGTTCAAGGCCATTATTGTTAGATCCCTATTAGCCGGCCAAAGTGGTGACTAGCGTTATGTTTTGGTGGCGGTGGTCTGGTGATTGGCCGCAACAAAGGTGAGTTAGGGCGCGTTTGGTAACATTTCTGTTTAAAAATTATTTCAGGGAACAGAAATAAAAAAAAAAAATTATGTTCCAGGGAACAATATTTGAATAAAAAAATGCATTTGGTAAACTTGTTCGAGAATAAAAAATGAACAAAAATACGTTTGGTAAATTTTTGTTCTTTTTTTTGTTTCTTTTATTTTTTAATATTTTTATTTTATTTTTCTTCTTTTTTTTTTTTTCTTCTTTTGGCCGATCGCCGGCCCCTCGGCCATAGCCAAGACCGGCCGACGAGGGCCGGCGGCCTCGCCATGGTTGGGTGAGGCTCGGCCTCGCGTTGGCCGGGCGAGCTCGGGCTCGCCTAGATCCGGTGAGCCTGAGCTCGCCTAGCCTTGCCCCATGTCGGCGAGGCTCGGCCTCGCCGGGCCATCGCTAGGTCGGCGAGCCTCGCCGGTGGGTCGGGTGAGCTCGGGCTCGCCGAATCTGGGCAGCTCGAGCTCGCCCAGCCAAGGCGAGGCCGAGCCTCGCCAGGGGCCGGCGATGCTCCGACAAGGTCGCAGGCCCTCGACGGCCGGTCGCTGGCCATGGCCGAGGTCGGCGACTGACCAAAGAAAAAAAAAAAGAAAAGAAGAAAAAAAGAGAAGAAAAAGAGAGGAGAGAGAAAATTTGTTCTTAAAATTGTTCAAGAAACAAGAAACACGTTTTTCTTGTTTTTTATTTCTGTTCCAAATGTGTTCTTGGGAACAAAAAAATAGATTTGGAACAAAAACGCAAACAAACGCATTTATGTTCTTTTTTTTGTTCCCTAGAACAAAAAAATAGAAATTTTGTTCATAAACAGAAACAAAAAAAATTAACAAACAGGCCCTTAGTGAAGGTTGTCGGCGTACGAGGTTGGTTGCAATAAGAAGAAAACACAGAAGCAGCAAGGGAGGAGGAGGAGAAACGAAAAAGAAAAAAATGACGTGAAGGGAGAGAAGGAAAATGTACACATGAAAATGCCACATGGACCATTTTTGTTTTTAAATGCCAACTCATATTAAAATTTTAATTTAAAAAGCCATTTATTAATTTTGGCAAGAATTTCTTGTCATTAACACTTAAGTGATCATTTTTTCTCCGATTTGACCTTAAATCTTATGAAAATTTTTGGCATTAAAGTAAGCATTGCACACAACTTATAATATTTCTAGTATTCTTCTAAAAAGAATTACAAAATTTGTCAGTGTTAGTTATGCCACATAAGACGATCGACATCCACTTCAATAATTTTCATTCAAAATTAGTTGAAATAACTCAATTGATATATTGTTAAAAGATTTAGGGTTAAATTGGCCAAATCAAAATATTTATGACAAATCGGTACAAGTACAATATGTTTATTACTTTTTCGGTCAATTTTCCACATAGAAAATGCTATATACAATTCTTGTAAATACCAAAGAACCTAGCAAACATAAGTTGGGGGGTTACGAAGTAGAATTACATGAAAGCATCCTCTGTTTGTTTGCATGGGTGCTTCAGCTCGAACGTTCGAGTTGGAATTGCATGGACCGTGCAAGCCTTTGGCATGAACCTACTCAATAGAGACATGGGCATGAATCAAGTGAAGAGCTAGAGCCCTCTATGGCATCCTTGACTGCTTCCTATTTGTCTGGTCATGATACCCATAAAATGGTTTCCTTGGGGTTACACCCCCATACACATACAGTCAAAACTAGAAGGCACTTAAGATGAGACGCTGCAATCCTTGTAAAATATTTATGTGACTCGGTACGTCCTTGACCTAGTATCAACCAATCATTTTAACCACCTTCTTCCTCTCAAAATTCATTTAAAAAATAATAACAAACAAAAAAAATTAAGTGATATATCATATGTTGAAACGTCATGTTATGAAAGCATCACCACAAGTGTTATAATAGGCTTAGTTAGACACTACAACTAAATTGGCGAGAGGTCAACAAGAATTGAGGATATCTTCTAGAATGAAGAGCTCAGCCCGCGATTAGTGGGTCCCCATGTAATAAATTGTCCCGATGGATAGGTCGTTCACCTGTCTTTTCTTCTTTTCTTTTGTTTCGGTGGGTGTAGTTTTTCCTCTTCAAGTCGTCCTTCACTTCCCGCTTAGTCCGCTAAAGAGAAGAAAGTTGACCGAATTGACTTCGTGACAGCCCGAGAGAAACAAAGTGCATCCAGTTTCATTGACCAGATTTCTTTTGGTCAATGTTTGACGTGCTCGAGCTGCACATGGAACCAAAATGATATCGGATCCAAACAATTGAGCGATTATTGTCGTACCCTATTTTTTTCAAGGAGGTCGCAGCCCTATCACGAGACCCGCCGCATATAAAATGTTTATAAGCACTCGTTGTACTAGAAATTTTCTTCCATTTGCTTTTTGAGGGGTATTTGACAGGCAAAGAGAGACGGACGGATATTCCCTCCTGACTTACAACTTTTGTCCGGCTATATTACTAACGAATTTTCTTCCTGGCGAAAAAAAAAAAAACAATTTTCGTTTATCAACCCCCATTTGTCTTACTTGCCAACTTTGAAAATTTATCAACTTCTTTAAAAATTACTGACCTGAGTGGTTACCATTGCCAATTTAGTTTGCATTGCCAACTCTTATTTTTATTATTTATGGAAGTTTATTTCTTTAAAATAATTGCCAACTTTATTTCTTTAAAATAATTGCCAACTCCTCTTATATGACAAAAGGAGGCTTCTCTTATCTTTTACCAATTTTTATATACTTTTTAGCAATAACTTAGATTTACTAGCTATTGTATAAAATTAACCACCTCTATCTGTGCAACTTAACAATTCTGTCCAATTAAGTTGTGAACTAATTTTGGGTTATTAATGCTCTTTTGAGTTGCTTATCAATTTTTACCATCTTTTTGATTGAGCTACCACCTTTATTTGTCCTAATTACTAATTCTTTAAATTTGTCAACTTTCTTGGAAATTCCCAACCTCAATTAGAGTAAATATCAACCATTTCCAGTTACCGACTTGTTTTGTGTCGTAAACTCTTATTTAAGTTAGTTACCAACATTTGTTTTTTTTTTTTTTTTTAAATCATCAACTAATCTGATCTTTGATTGGAAAAAAAAAAAACTTCCTTATCTTTTGCCAACAATATTTTCTTTTATGAGTTATCCGCTCTTTTCCGATTAAATCACCAAATAAGTTTTGCTTACCAACTTTCGTTTGAATTACTAACCGATGTTTATATTGTCCTTTGTAAATTCATGGTGTTGTAAAAAATGTGAATGACTTACCAACTATATTTTAGATTAAATAATTCATTAGAAAAGTCGATGAATTAAATATAAAACAAATAAATACTAATAACTAATTCAAATGAGAGTTGGTAACATTGGATTGGTTGATAACTTAGGGTTTATTTGGTAATCATTTTGTTTTCGAAACAATTTCTGCTTAGAAAATAATTTTTCTAATTCTGTTTCCTGGATAAGTTTTTAAACATTTGGTAGCTAGACAAAATTTTTAGTTCAAATCATTTTCTTTTAATTTTTTTAAGTAGTTTTATTACATTTTTCTCTTTATTTTATTTTACTTTATTTTCTTCTTCTCCTGACCATGGCCGGCGACCTTGCTGGGCTTAGGGGAGCCTCGCCATCGTCGGGCGAGGCTTGACCTCGCCCAGATTTGATGAGGCAAAGCTCGCCTAACCACCGATGAGGCCAAGTGACGCCTATCTCGCTGACGGTTGAGCAAGGTCAAGCCTCACCTGTGGTTGGGCGAGCTTGGCCTACCCTTGGTTGGGCAAGGCTCACCTTGCTGGGGGTTGACGACTGATTAGAAGAAGAAAAGGAGATGAAGAAAAGGAAAGAGAAACAAAAAAAAAAGTACTTGATTATGGAGTTATTCTTGGGAATAAATAAGTATTTTTTTACTTCTTAATTTTGCTCCAAGTCTATTCCCAAGAACAAAAAAAAGTTATCAAATGGATTTCTGTTCATTTTTTATTTCGAAAAACAAAAGAATCTATTTAGCATGTTATCAAACATACCCTTAATCGGAGAAAAAATGGCAAGTTGCGTAATTTTCAAGTTGGTCAATCTAAGATGGAGTTACGTAAGATAATAAAAGATGATAAACAATAGAAAAAAAATTGCGATTAAAAAAATAAATTTGATAAGTAACTCAAATAACAGTTGGTAGCCAAAAATTGGATGGAAAATGTCAGTAAATACTCTAATAGGTGAGTCGAGCGATAAAATATGGACTGTTGCAGGAGTGAGAAAATAATTGGAATATGATGCCTCAATGAACTTAGTGAGTAGAGCTATTTGAATCAAGTCACGAAAGAAAAATAATAATTCACTGGGGATGGAACTCAATTTATATCAATCATTTTCCCTTATTCTTTGATATGCGAAGGTCTAATAATAATAATATAAAAGAAAAAAAAGATTTCCGGTCGAGTCAAGGGAGAAGACTATTATTAGGATGGTTTTGACGAGAACCCCAGACATACTGAGGAAAGTTTGATTAGCAAAACATTGATTATATATACCGAGAAAAAGGTCCTTCAGTTGAAATTGCAATCTATGCCTAATTAAATACGTAAATATTTTTGAAGCCGACACCATCCGCACGTGTGGCTCGAAACTCGGGTTTCGAGATATTTGAGGTCGGAGTTGGCGATTGAATGGGCTTGTGCAGAATTAGGTTGGGATTGAAGGAGACCCGTGGGGGCATTCAATTGAACGTCGGGTGTCAGCAAAGTTGAAATTGCAATCTATGCCTAATTAAATACGTAAATATTTTTGAAGCCGACACCATCCGCACGTGTGGCTCGAAACTCGGGTTTCGAGATATTTGAGCAAAGGTCGGAGTTGGCGATTGAATGGGCTTGTGCAGAATTAGGTTGGGATTGAAGGAGACCCGTGGGGGCATTCAATTGAACGTCGGGTGTCAGCAAAGTTGGTTGGGGAAGTTGAAGAAACTTAATTAGATTCTCGTTCCATTTCCTTTTAATTGAAAAATCCGTGTCTCGCTGGCCGAAAAAGAATTGGCCTTGTAAGCTCCACTCTCTCCATTTTGTACAGCTAATTATTTGAAGGATATATAATTATTAAAATCAACCATTTCGTGTGTATATGTAGCACTTGTAATGTCTTTTTCTTGAAGAAGGTTAGTGAGTCGCACTAATTTAAATTTATGGAGTAACTATTTATGGTGAATAAATGCTGGTAAGTTAATAAAAAATACAATTAAACATTAGTAAGTCACTCAAACGAAAATTAATAAAAAAAACTAGTTGGAAAAACTTAGTAAGTCAATTAAAAAAATATTAGTTGGCAAAACTTAGTAAGTCAATTTAATTTATATTGGTAATTTCATATAAGATTAATATATGTGAAGCGTTAGAAGTTATGAAAATGAAGATTGGTTATTTGTAAATTCTTAAAAAGTTCAAATGTTGTAAAAATATTGCTAAGTTGTCAATAAATTATTCAAAAAAGTTGTTGTTCACTCTTTTACTAATAATTTTTTGACACTGACTAGCACAAATTAAAATTTACCAACACGGAAAAGATCCTCTATTTTGTTTTTTTGGTAAAAGGAAAAGATCCTCTATTTTATAAGCAAAGAACATAGAATTTTGCCATAAAAATAGCAATTTCTTGATTTACAACATGTAGTCATGTCTTTAAAATAGGGTCTCTCTAAATACAATTTTTGGTGGCTGAAGTCAGCTTGCATATAAGTTAAATTCGCGGTAGTTAGATTTTTTGTTCTATTGGTAATGGGTGGGTGAACATAAATCGGATATTTCCTTTGACACACTCTCCTATTTTAAATTATAAACACAATTTTTGGTGGATGAAGTCAGTTCCCACATACGACAAATTTGTAGTAGTTAGATTTGGGACGTCGCTACCTAACTGTACGGTTTTTTAAAGTCGGCAACAGTGCAAGGGCGGCCACTTATTTTATTTTGGATTAATACCCTGAAAAATCCTAAACTAAGATACGACAAATTTACCCCAAACTATTTTTTTAACCATGAAAAACTCCAAACTAGTAAACCCGTGACAAGTTTACTCCGACTAACCATAAAAAACCCTAAACTGGTACGTTTATGACAAATTTACCCAAAACTAATTTATTCGACCACAAATAATCCAAAAACTGGTAAATTTATGACAAATATATCACCCGCTAAATTAGATTAATACCACAAAAAAATCATAAAAATTGTAAACTATGACAAACGGAGCGTAAAATCCCAAATTGGTATACCAGTCAACTATCGCGTGTCATTTAACTTAATAATTTAACAGTAAAATTTGACGAAAACTAACGGAGGGTAAATTTGTCACAAGTGTACCAGCTTGGGGTAAATTTGTCAAAAGTATACAAGTTTGGAATTTTTGGTGGTAAAAAAAAATAGTTTGGGATAAATTTGTCAAAAGTATATCAATTTTGGGATTTTGGTAGTCAAAAAAATAGTTATGGGTAAATTTGTCATAAATGTACCAGTTTGGGGTTTTTCAGGGTATTAACCATTTCATTTTACATGAAAATGGCAACTGGCATTCATAATTATTCACTGAAGATGGAAAATAATTATGCTCTGCAAAGATAGTACAATCACTCTTCTTCTTCTTTTTTTTTTTTTTTTTTTTTGTTTTTGTTTTTCCGGTGTATTTACATACACAACAACGACAGTTCATTTACCGACAAAAAAAAAAAAAAAGAACAATAGTTGATTTATTTATACAACGAATTCAAATCAATCTTTCTTTCTAAAAAGAAAAAGTATCAATCTCTTTTAATTTTTCTCCAACAAAAACAAGAGGCATCTACCACAAAATTTTGATTGTAATCCATCTACGAATTTATTTCATCTTGAATGATTAAACTGATCTTTTCTTAGTTTAATTGATGAAAGCTGTGTTATCATAGATGTCGAGATATATCATTCAATTAAAGATACTGATAATCAATGAAAGGGATTGTGATATGAGGACACATCATATATGTAGGAAAAATTGTCCAAAATATCTTGAACTTATTGTATTTTTACCAATTTAGTCTTAAATTTTTTAATTTTGTCAATTGAGTCCTAAACCTTTTAATTTTTTGCCAATTGAGTTTATTCGGCCAATTTTGGCTAGAATTCGCTCATGTGGACACCAGCCCTTTTGTGTAGCATGGCCGGTGTTAACATGGACAAAATTTATTATTTTTAAATATATTTTTAAAATTTTCTGAATTTATTCTTATCTTTTTTTTCCCCACTCTCTCTCTCTCTCTTCTTCCTCTCTATTGGTCACCTAGCTTCCGATGATCGGCTAGAGGCTTCGATTGATGAGGGTCTGCCTTGTTGGCCTCTGGTGAGGTTGCCCTTGTTGGGAACTGGCAAGGGGCTGATATAGCTAGTGCTAGTACCTAGAGGGGGGTGAATAGGTATATAAACGATTTTTCGCACAATACTTTAGACAATTGAGTAATTGCAGCAAATAACATTCAATCGTAAGACTCAGTGAATGAAAGAGAGAATTAAACACGAGGTTTATAGTGGTTCGGCTTGATTCAAGCCTACGTCCACTCTTTTCGCACCGATGCCAATCTACTGGATTCCACTATGAACAAAGAGATGTTACGGCGTTGATCTTCCTTGACTTCCGGGTGTAGATGAACTACCACACTCACTCAAGGTATCACAGAATATAGACACTCTCTCGTATACAATTTCGCTCGATCAGATCGACTAATAATCAAGGTGTTTCGGACTGGAATTTCTCTATCGATCACACACTTGAACAACTGAGACGTCTTCCTTTTATACTCCTTTATGCCATCATAACCGTTGGCACTTACCAAAGGAATTCCTCCAATCTACCCGTTGGACGGAATCAATCAAGAAGATCATCCGAGCTATTAAAGGAATCTGACGATAGCCCATCAATCCTGTTCGCCCATACAATCAGGATCTTGGTTTCCATGAATAGAACCTTCCAAGAATACTTCGTCGATTATCGGATCTTCAATTGATCTAGATACGAATCAAAGAATCCGTTGTATATGTCCAGCCAAAAGATCTTCTCCGAGATCAAGATGAAATCCTTAACCATAATCCTCGATTTGGATTTCCTTCGACACCGGATCGATAGACCGTCAATGAGAATAATTTTGAGTCTTAAGTCTTGAGTCTTGAATCTTGAGTCTTGAAATATGAGTCTTGAGTTCTCGAGTCCGGTGGTCGAAAAGTCTTCAGACACAAATAACCGAGACTAGACGATGGAAACGTTTTGTCGCCTTCAAAATCTTCTAGAGCGATTTCTCCAACAATCTCCCCTTTTTGATGATGACAAAACTTTCCTGTAGATTTGAACAACCTTGACCTGCAAAAACATTTCTCAAGCAATATGGCTATCTCATAAAGATTTAATAAACAACCGTACTCGCATCCACAGAAAATTGGTTAGACTTTCATGAGTAATACCATATAACAATACTCGATATAAATGCCAACAGTCAAGCATCACAATCCACAGCCAAATTCAGTCCGTACTCAAGTTCACACAAGTCATACTCAAAAACTTAAAAACTCACAATCACAAAACAAATTTAAAATCAAGGATTGAAAAAGATGGTTGGTTCAAATTTCTTCTCCCCTTTTTGTCATCGCAAAAAAGGTGAGAAAAGAGTCATGTCTCGCTTGGGAATGCGCACGATCCGGAATTCTCCCATGGACTGTACTATGCCTTCGAGCCTCTTCAAGTCTTCCTTAATTTTGCTACCTCTTCTCCTTTGGCATTAGCTTGAATCTGCAGAGCGAGGTCTTTCATTCCGTCTTCCAGGGAGTAATCAAGATGCTTGGCCAGCATTCTTGATGGCTTGAATTTCATAGTCCGAGCATAGATTTGTCCCCGCATTTCCGTAAGAATATCAAGAATACGATGAAAATCTGCGGAATTGTCCCGTATACTAGCATTTACTTTCTCGATGGAGTGAATGCAGACGATGGCGCTTCGTATGACCTTGCAGATTTGATGACGTATCATGATGATCTTCGTGTAATGGAGAAGCATGAGGTGAGGATTTTCTTGCTCCCCAACTCCCCCTGTCTCTAAGACATCAAAATCTTGCTCGTCAACTCCCCCTGTCTCTAAGACATCAAGATGGGTGAAGTGATGATCATGCTCTTCCGTTTCTTTCTCTCCAGATTCAGCAGCAGACTTTTCTTTCTCTTCTTCTCCTTCTTCTTCATCTTCTTTTTCTTTCTTTCTCTGTTCTTCTTCTTCTTCATCCTCTTTCTCTTTTTCTCGCAGCTCTTCTTCTCTTTGCTCAAACTGAAGTTCTGTTGATCGAGATACAGAACGTCTAGTCCTTACCAGTGCAGGAATAGAGTGATCTTCATCGTCTTCTTCATCCTCCAAGATGAGAGATCTTCTCTTTTTGGATGGAGCACGAATGGGCTCCTTCCCTTTTCTCTTTGATGCGTAAGAGAGCGGAGTTTTCACCTTGAACTTTGCCATTTCCTTGCTAAGTTCTTTCATACGCATCTTCGTCAACATGTTCAAACCTACCACCATTTTATCGCATGGTCTAACACAGAGAGTGTGTGGCGCTTCGATATTCATGTGTCCAAGATCTTTGTCACAAGATTTGGATAAGGCAATTGTCCCTTGTTCTTCGACATTGCTCTGTACATATGGAATAGAATAGTATGAGGCAGAGAGAACTTCTTCCCTGAGTTGATTGCATACATCAATTTGGCTTCCGAATTGGATACATCAGTCTTTGATGTAGACTTTGGCCTGATGCAGCTTGATCACAATTTTGTGCAGACAATATTGATGGCACTCATCTTCGAGTAGGTAATCTTCGCCTCGTATCTCTGTTTTTGACAAGATCCGAGTAGCACGAGCAATCGAGACTTTGATTGGTTGATAACGTCCTCGTTCAACACCAATTATGTCCGCCAAAGATGTCCACATCAATCACATAATCCCGATCTCGGACACAATGATATTCTATTCGCATCAAGAAAACTTAGATTTGAATAGAAATAAGCAGTCAAGTATGCATAACCATCGTAGTATCGGTGCAAACCGCTCAAGTTGAAGCAATTCGAACTTTTCCCTTAAGTTCACATTAATTGCATCCAGAAATCAAAATCAACACTCCCGGGGTTTATCACTCCTCGTTTCAACAAACCGAAGAACAGCTTCTCCCGATCATTCGACCTAAACAACTCCATCTTCTTTCCCTTCACATTTGCAGCAATGCCCATTCTCGGTTGAAAATCACTAAACATTTTATCATCTTCGTTCCCCTCATTAGGAATCGGTCCTGAAACCCGAGGGTCACTTGGAATGTTCGCAAGTGATTCTTCAGCCTTACCTTTGGGAGCAATTCCCAATTCCTCCATTCGCTTCAAAAATCTGTACTCATTCCCATAATTCTTTTCTCTAAGAAAAGCATCTATATAATTCGAGGAGAACCGAAACCTTCAATGCACGATAGAGCATGTAAATAAATGAGGGTTTTTGTGCTCTCACCGGTTCGACGTCCTCTAGAATGACTTCCTCCCGATGATGACCCGCACCTTGTGGGGTAGATGGTGAGTGATGAGGTGGAGAGGGAACAGGACTCTGTTCTTGCTGTCTCGACAAATCATCTTCCTCGGTGAGATCGAAGTGCGTAGGTCCCTCTTTCATTCTCGTGGACCCCGCGCTTGCTATTCTTGACGACTTTCTCGAAGAAGACATCTTTTCTTGTCAATGGAAGATTCCTTCACTCGTTTTCCCAAAGAAAAATGACAACTTTCTCGAGTATGGATACGAAGTAGAAAACAGGGTTGAGAGAAGAATGCCTTTTAGGGTTTTGAGAATCGAGTAAAAAGTGAAAACTGTGTATATATAACTCGCCTTTGAAAAGGCAAGAGCAATCGTTACAAAGAAAGGTGAACAGTCGTCTTTCTTAAAAAAAATAATAACTGCCATTTTAAAAGAGATTATCCCTTTTGAAAAGGCATGTTTACAAAAATTAAAGATTGTATCAATCAAATATAACGAACGAAAGATCGTACCTTTTTGAGATTAAAAGAATAACTTACGCCTATACAATGAAGGTCTCGAGTCCGAGAATTCGAGTCTCAAGTATAGAGTCCGAAGGATAGAGTCCGATTGATGTAGATTCTTCGTCTTTAACTTCTTCAAGCTTCAAAATGTTGAGTCTGGTACGGATAAAATCGAATTGATTTTTCTCCAATGGCTTTGTGAATATATCCGCTAGTTGACTTTTCGAATCAACAAATTGAATTGAGATTTCTCCATTTTGAATATGATCTCTAATAAAATGATGTCGAATCTCTATATGCTTTGCTCTTGAATGAAGGATTGGATTTTTGGTGAGATTGATTGCGCTTGGTGTTGTCACATCTGATTTCTCGTGCATGAGTCTTCAATCCCAAAGTCTTGTAGCTGTTGTTTTATCCATAGAATTTGCGAACAGCAGCTTCCAAGAGCTACATACTCGCTTCGTTGTAGAGAGAGCTACGAGTGCTCTTTTCCTTGAAAACCAAGACACTGTTCGCTTCCAAGCAACCGGCGGGTTCCCGAAAGTGCTCTTTCTATCGACTCTACAACCGGCCGAGATCGGCGTCGAATATCCCGAGAAGATTGAAGTCTCCCTCTTTAGGATACCATAGACCGATCCTTGAAGACGAGGCAACGTATTTAATAACACGTTTTGCAGCCTTGAGATGAGATTCTCTAGGATCTGATTGAAACCTAGCACAGATGCAAACACTCAACAAAATGTCGGTCTAGAGGCGGTAAGATAAAGAAGTGAACCGATGATGCTTCATGTATGCCTTTTGATCAACTTTCTTCCCTTCTTCATCTTTGTCTATTTTCAACGAACTTGACATTGGTATATCAGTCTTCTTGCAATTTTCTAATCCAAACCTTTTGACAAGATCATTAGCATATTTTTCTTGACAAATGAAAGTACCTTCCTTCAATTGCTTTACTTGAAGACCAAGAAAGAATGTTAATTCTCCCATCATACTCATTTCAAATTCATCCCGCATAGACTTTGAAAATTTCTTGCACTGAGACTTTCATTAGGGGATCCAAATATGATATCATCCACATATATTTGAACAAGTATAAAACTTTTGTTTTCCTTTTTAATAAATAAAGTAGTATCAACTTTACCTTTAACAAAACCATTCTTTAATAAGAACTTACTTAGTCCGTCGTACCAAGCTCGAGGTGCTCGTTTAAACCATACAGAGCCTTTTTTTCGGTCCAAGACCGAGTCCGGCTTCTTTGGGTCTTCAAACCCCGGAGGTTGTTCCACGTAAACTTCCTCATGGATAAATCCATTTAGGAAAGCGCTTTTGACGTCCATTTGGAATAACCTGAAATTTTTATAGCAAGCAAATGCAAGTAATAGACGAATAGCTTCTAACCTTGCCACAGAGCGTAGGTCTCATCATAGTCTATTCCTTCTTCTTGCGAATATCCTTTTGCCACGAGTCTTGCTTTGTTTCGTACGACTTTTCCTTTTTCATTCATCTTGTTTCGAACACCCATTTGGTTCCGATAACGCTTTTACCTTTTGGTTTAGATGACGATCCCGCACGTCGTTTATGTTGAACTGTCGAGCTCTTCTTGCATAGCTTCAATCCAGCTTTCATCGGATAGAGCTTCTTCTATGCTTTTTGGTTCAATTTCAGAAATAAGAGCTACGGCACTAGACTCTTCACGCCTTTTGGATCTCGGTGCGGATTCCTTCATTAATTTCTCCGATAATGAGATCTTTAGGATGACCGGATTTATGCTTCCAGTTGCTGGTTGATTTAACCGGTTGAAGACCTTTTTCTTTATCTCGAGTCTTCATGAGTAGCTTGATGCTGATCTTCCAGAATTTGAGAAGCTTCTTGAGTTGTAATCTTTTGAGGGTCCGGAAAGTTCGACTCTTCATGCTTGAGTCCGACCGGATTCACCTTGCATAGAGTCTTGGAATTTGACATTCATTGACTCCTCCACAGATCGCTCTTCTTATTATAGACTCGTAGGCTTTGCTTGATGTAGAATATCCAAGGAAGATGCCTTCATCTGATCTTTCTTCGAACTTACCAACTTGATCTTTGCATTTTTCAATATAAAACATTTGCATCCGAAAACATGAAAGTATGAAACAATAGGCTTCTTTCCTTTGAGTAATTCATAAGGAGTTTTCTCGAATAGGTCTTAGAAAGACTCTATTGATAATATAGCATGCTGTTGAAACAGATTCAGCCCAAAATCGTGAAGAAATTTTACTTTCAATTAACGAGTTCTAGCCATTTCTTGAAGAGATCGATTCTTCCTTTCCACCACTCCATTCTCGCCGAGGAGTATATGGAGAAGAGAATATATGTTTAAATCCGAGTCATCACAAAATTTTGTAAAATTTTGATTTTCAAATTCGCCTCCATGATCTGTTCTTATACTTGATATAACACATCCAATTTCATTTTGAATCTTTTTAGCAAATTTTTCAAAATACGAGAGTGTTTCAGACTTATTTGCAAGAAAATATACCCAAGTAAAACGGGAGTAATCATCTACAATTACTAGGCAATATTTCTTACCTCCAATACTGGGTTCCTCGTTGGTTCGAATAGATCCATATGCAAAGCTGCAATACATGATTAGTAGAGACATGATTTATAGACTTGTATGAATCTTTTACCTGCTTTCCCGCATGCAAGGAGTACATAGATTGGTCTTTTGATATGACAATTTTGGTAGACCTCGAACAAGCTGTTTTGATGAGATTTTGGCCAATTGCTTCATATTGACATGGCCGAGCTTTCTATGCCATAGGTTTGCTTCGTCTTGTATTGAGATTAAGCAATGCGAATCATTTGGTTTTACGTCTAGGAGGTAGATATTTCCATGTCTTCGACCTTTGAAAGACGAGTAGAGTCTTTACCGATTCCGAACATGTTCCTTCTTGGAAGAAAATCTTGAATCCGGTATCACATAATTGACTCGATCTTGAGAAGATTGTAATTGAGTCCTTCTACTAGCGAAACATTGTTTATTGTGAGATTTCCAATTTTGACAGTTCCAAATCCCACAATATTTCCTTTGTTGTTTCCTCCAAATGAAACTTTTCCTCCGTTCACTTGAATAAGCTTTATGAAGCTATTTGAGTCTCCCGTCATGTGTCTTGAGCATCCGCTGTCAAGATACCATTTTATCTTTTTCTTGACGGAGACCTCAAAATCACTTTCTGAGTCTGATCCAGAATCTGAGTCTGAGTCTGATTGTGCCATCGACACGGATTGGCATATTCATCCTCACTTTCTTCACACTCGCATCACTCCAAGTTTCGGCTTTGAGTGCTTTTCGAAACTTTTCAGCTTTTCCTTTCTTCTTCTTCAGAAGAGGACAGTTGGGTCTTATGTGTCCCTTTTTCTTACATTCGAAACAAACTACATCTTTGTTTGGTTCCTCATCATCAACAGACTTGGATTGCTGTCTTTGAAAATTTTGTTTCTTGGAGTTGAACCTTCTTCCTTTTCTATTCGTTTTCAACCTTCTTATCATAAGAGCAAGCTCCTCATCGTCCGAGATCATCTTCGAATCTGCATTATCGAATCATCATTTGATTTCAATGCAATAGATTTCTTACCTCTTGGATCTTCGTCTTCATTGATTCGTTCCACTTCATAAGACTCAAGAGTTCCAATCAGCTCATCAACGAGATAGTGGCATAATTCTTTGCGTCTCTTTATCGAAGTCTTTATATGATTCCAATCCTTAGAAAGTCCACGCAAAGAGCTTGTTCACTTTCATGGGATCGAGAGATCTTTTGTCCTTGGTTCTCAAGACCATTGACAATATCTCGTAAACGACTAAACATGTCGCTTATAGGTTCTCCCGGTTTCATTTTGAAGGATTCATATTGACCAAGGAGAATGTTGATTCCGGTCTCCTTCACTCGATCTGTTCCTTCATAGGTGATGTGTAATCTGTCCCACACTTCTTTGCTGTAACACAAGAAGATATTCTGTTATATTCAGTTGGTGACAAAGCACAATATAAAGAGTAAATTGCTTTTGCATCGAGTGCTTGTCTCTTATTGATTTCTTCCTGAGTCATTCCACCGGTCTCAATTGTTTCTTTTCCTCTTTCGTAAACCGATGCAGCGGTAGGAGTGATCCCTTTTTCCACAACGTCCCATTCCGGAGGATCCTTTGATCGCAGAAAGGCTTTCATCTTGTTCTTCCGGATGTTGTAATCCTTTCCATCAAAGTAGGGAGGTCTGGTATTGCTTTGCCCTTCCATCAGCCCCGTGCCAAAGATACTAGCCATGGATCTTTTACTGTGAAGTAAAACACTTCAAATAAAGTAAGAACACGAGCTCTGATACCAATTGATATAGCTAGTGCTAGTACCTAGAGGGGGTGAATAGGTATATAAACGATTTTTCGCACAATACTTTAGACAATTGAGTAATTGCAGCAAATAACATTCAATCGTAAGACTCGGTGAATGAAAGAGAGAATTAAACACGAGGTTTATAGTGGTTCGGCTTGATTCAAGCCTACGTCCACTCTTTCGCACCGACAGCCAATCGGGCTGGATTCCACTATGAACAAAGAGATGTTACAGCGTTGATCTTCCTTGACTTCGGGTGTAGATGAACTACCACACTCACTCAAGGTATCACGAATATAGACACTCTCTCGTATACAATTTCGCTCGATCGTATCGACTAATAATCAAGGTGTTTTGGACTGGAATTTCTCTATCGATCACACACTTGAACAACCGAGACGTCTTCCTTTTATACTCCTTTATGCCATCATAACCGTTGGCACTTACCAAAGGAATTCCTCCAATCTACCCGTTGGACGGAATCAATCAAGAAGATCATCCGAGCTATTAAAGGAATCGACGATAGCCCATCAATCTGTTCGCCCATACAATCGGGATCTTGGTTTCCATGAATAGAACCTTCCAAAAATACTTCGTCGATTATCGGATCTTCAATTGATCTAGATACGAATCAAAGAATCCGTTGTATATGTCCAAAAAAGATCTTCTCCGAGATCAAGATGAAATCCTTAACCATAATCCTCGGATTTGGATTTCCTTCGACACCTGGATCGGATAGACTGTCAATGAGAATAATTTTGAGTCTTAAGTCTTGAGTCTTGAATCTTGAGTCTTGAAATATGAGTCTTGAGTTCGAGTCCTGGTGGTCGAAAGTCTTCGACACAAATAACTGCACTAGGCCGATGGAAACGTTTTGTCGCCTTCAAAATCTTCTAGAGCGATTTCTCCAACAGGGGCGGCCTTACCAGCCACGAGCAAGGCTCATGAGGTTGTCCCTTGCTAGATCCTGGTGAGGGTGACCTCGCATGAGGCCGGCGAGGTCGCATCTCACCAATTCCCAATGAGGTGACCTCACCTAAGGCCAATGAATCCGACCCTTGCCGATTACATCTTCTAGTCGATCGGTGGAGGCTAGGCAACTAGTAGAGATGAAGAAGGGAGAGGAGGGAAAAGAAAAGAAAAGAAAAGAAAATTTTGAAAAATTCAAAAAAATATTTGAAAAATAATAAATTTTGTCCATGTCAGGTGTTTGCCGTGTCATGTAAGATGGTCGATGTTTACGTCAGCAAATTATAGCCAAAATTGGTCAAATAGACTCGGTGACAAAAAGTGAAAAGATTTATGACTCAATTGGTGAAATTAAAAGGTTTATAACAGAATTTGGTAAAAGTGCAATAGGTTTAGAATTTTTTTAGATAATTTTCCCCTTATATGTATCTACTTTACATGTGTTATGGAGTTCGTTAGGTTTTAAAATGAAATTTATAAATTTTATTAGAGTGAGTTCTAAGATAACCTCATAATAATTGAACTCATACAGAAAGAAAAATAGCAAAGAAACTTTTATATAGTTCTTTTTTGTCGCCATCAGGTATAAGATCACAATAAATCAATTTTATACAGACCAAAAAATCAAATATAGCTCTTGATCATGTTTATTTTACAATTTCTCATTATGTAAGATTTAAATTCAATCAGAAAATTGATACTACAAAAATAAGCAAGTTAATCTATGACGTTGAATTGGAACAAATATAATTTTCGCTAGCAAAACCGTACCGTTGTTTTAAGTTAACGGTGCAAGGGCAGCCATACATTTCCACACGATTACTTGCCTGGACGCTCGACTACCATTCTCTGAAGTGAAAAATCCATTAATTATATAACGTCGCAAACACTTGCATACGTGTCTTCAGGAATTAAAGTTCCATCTCGACTCATACACAAACCTTGATTCCACCAGGAATTTCTCTGTTTCTTTTGGGCTTCTATTCTGTCCACAGTGGATACAGAGTTCCTTTTTTTCTCATAAAATGGATCCCAGCGAGGATGAGAAGCATTTGCTTTCACAGTGGGTCATCGAAATCAAGAACACACTCCACAGGGGGCTCACTTCCGATGCGAAGGGTTCGTGGAAAATCGACAGAGTCCCTAGCAACTGGCGTGGAGTTCACAGTGACGCATTCGATCCACAAATGATGCGCATCGGTCCCTTGGGGATTCCAAACGAATTCCATCGTTTGTCGGCCATGTCCGAGCACAAGATGAGGTTTCTAATCCGCCTTTTGGGAGGGGAGTTGGAGCGGCGGAGAAGCCACGGAGATGTGTCAAGGACGACTGAGAGGGAGTGGGTGTCCGATGACTCTCAACGTGGAGAAGACCGTGGTGGTAATCAGATGGCGAAAGCATCGTTTTTGGATGACCTTGTGGAAGCCATGTGGATATCGATGGAGGAAGCGAAGGCCTGTTATGAGAACAATAGGATGTCCAACGCCGACTTTGTAAAAACGATGGTCGTGGATGGTTGCTTCGTGGTGGAACTACTGCGCCTTTACCACCTCCCCGCCAAGGTAGAGCAGCATTCAATATTAAACAAAGTCCTTTTTTAGCTTTAAGTTTTTTGAGTGAATTAATTGTGATCTATCTATAACTTATTGTCTATCCTTCAAACCGACCGATCCAAAAGAATATTGCATTAGAGGCTTAAAATACATGCTAAATTAGGCATTGAGCGAACTTCTGTTGTCTCTGCTTAAGTCATTGATCGTTTTTGCTTGCAGTCCACTGTGGAGGCAATTGAGGACGACCCTATCCTTACTAACCCCCAGATTCTAACAACCCTTCGACGCGACCTTCTATTGTTCGAGAACCAGCTACCTTTCTCCGTTCTCAAGAAACTGTACGAGCTGATCAACAAGGAGAACGACATTGATCATCAAAAAGCTGTGCCACTGGAAGTACTCGCGATCACCTTTTTTGACCCGCTGTTACCCCAACACGATGCTGTATCTAAGTTGGACACCACAGAACCCAAGGCTCATCTGCTAGATGTTTTCCACTCCACCTTCCTCAAATCGGTGAATGAGAAAGTCCACAAGAAGGGAAAGAATGGAGTCAAGTCGCGGTTGAATCTCTATGGCAGTATGAGGGGCCTCGTCCTACACTTCGCGTGGGAGCTCCAAGAGGCGGGCATAAAATTCAAGAAGTGGAAGGACCATGACTTACTGGACATTAAGTTTGGTCACCGCACTCTACGGGTCCCTCCATTGTCCCTCAACGACAACACTATCTCTCTCCTTTTGAATTTCGTCGCGTACGAACTGAGTGTCACCCACCCCGAGCCCTTCTTCACGAATTACTTCATGTTCTGGGGCAGTTTGGTCAATGGCCCCAGGGACATTTATATTCTCCGCAAGCACAGGATCATTAATAACATGGGAAGCGAGGAGGAGGTGGCGAAACTGTTGATGAAGTGTAGAGAGGTCATTTACGATCTCGATCTGGGCTACTTGTACGACAAAATCAAGGAGGTGAATTATTATTGCGAGCAGTACTACGATAGCCAGTATCGTGCCTGGTGGAGAAGCCTCATCCGCGAACGCTTCAGCAGTCCGTGGACATGCCTCTCTCTCTTTGCTGCCATTATCCTCTTGCTGCTTACCCTCCTCCAGACGTTTTACGCCGTGTATGCTTACCATCGGCCGCAATAAGCTTTGTGCCTGTCATTCTGTGACGACAGGTGTTATTAGCTAATGGCTTTTTAGCATTTGATGTCCTGTATTTGTCCCCGTCTTGGTTGCATAGTAGCTTTAATTGATGGAAATTGTACTCTCTCTAAATTTGGAAATTGCAGATTGTTGTGGTGTTGAATTCAATTTGGAACTTTTTGTTGTACATAATTTGGTTCAATGGGCAAGAAAGATATGCATTTGGGATATCTCTAAGCAGTAGGTTGGACCTGAAAACATATTGTTTACGTTTAGCAGAAGCTGCGGAAGAATTGCTACAAGCTCAGTGCTCCTTGTTTTCAGGGAGAGGCGGGCCGAACTTTGACAAAGGTAATTTCTTGTTCAGTACATAGGAGAAACAGACAAACATGTTTTTTGAGTTTCAAAGCTAATGATAACAACATAGATTTAAGGCTATGCTTCCTCATGATGTAATCATTTGATTGAATAAGTGCAAGTCATGTCTCGGGGAGCATCCCTCCTCCTGCTCTTCTAGAGAACCATTTTCTCTCGGTCGGAAGCTATGTGTTAAAAATTTTGATGTGCGTGTGCAGAAGCATGGTTTTGGTATTGATGATAGTTTTTTTATTAGTGATGTGTGCAAGTATATACTTTTGTAGTGAATGGACAAGGGATAAGATAGGATAATTCAATGATAAAGAACATGGGATATAGTTTATCTAATTTATGAAAATGGATAGTATAAGATATTTTGGTAATGGAGGAGTATTTCATGATATAGAAACCATCTTTAACTCTACTCCTCCACACATGATGATGGAGGTCTAAGCCTCTCGCGGTGGAGGGTTCACATCACACAAGGTGGAGGGTTCGCCCACACGATCAAATGATCAACTTCAAGCCTATTTATAGGCAATTACAACCGACTTCAAGCATGGCAATTTTGACTATTTCTTCCAAGGGACAAGATAGGATAATTCAATGATAAAGAACATCGGATATAGTTTATCTGATTTATGAAAATGGATAATATAAGATATTTTGGTAATGGAGGAGTATTTCATGACATAGAAACCATCTTAACTCTACTCCTCCACACATGATGGAGGTCTAAGCCTCTCACGGTGGAGGGTTCACATCACACAAGGTGGAGGGTTCACCCCACACGATCAAATGATCAACTTCAAGCCTATTTATAGGCAATTACAACCGACTTCAAGCATGGCAATTTTGACTTTTTCACCGCCATGGTATAGCTCGAAGACACTCATTTTCTTCTTCTACAAGTACTCTTACTACCCATATAGTACCAGCAAATTCTCCAACATATGAGAGTCTTCACTTTTGACTTGGACTTGCCTTTTCTTGCATTTCATATTCACTGTTGCCGACTTTGACAAATTGTTGCCGCCACTTTTTCCTTCTTCATTAAGTATACTTAATTCTTAAGCATGTGTAGGGTAGTGTGTCCATGATTAAGTTAGTAGTTTCTAGATAGTTTTAGAGAAAATGGATCACAATTTTCAACACTACGTAATCATTACAAAGGCAATAAGGAGCTTGTCATCGATGAATGTCATCTAAGTTTCACTCGACAGCATTTGATGCTGCAGTTGTGGACTTCAACATTCTGGGGTGTCTATTGCAGCTATCAGTTCCTTAAGGTTAAGCAATATGAAAACCCTTGCAGTAATTACAGTACGAGTTCAATTCCCTATGCGAGTGAATATCCTCTTGATCGAATCCTCTTTCCTCCCCGAGAAAGGCAGATCGTGCATGGTCAAGTAGAACTTTTACTCCACCACCGTCAAACCCTTCAGCTGCAGGGGTGCACATCAACGAGAGGAAGGTCAGTGAATGCAGCCATCTATAAAGATTTTCTGCCAATCTTGACCCCAATAGATTTCATGTATCCTCCTCAAGCAAATTACCGGAAATTTCTGTTTGGTTGCGAAAGGCACTTTCTTAACAAATAAATAAAAAAATAACCCGCATGATATATATCAGAGAATGGTGGAAACTCTTGTTAGCAGGCTCTAGAGAAAAATCTTGTTCAGTAACTGCAGGCTAAATTTGCACGACAATAATCGAATTTTTAAAATAAAAAAATCCGCAGGGGAAGCACAAAGGAGGAAGATCCTGTTTCATCTCCCAGCGCTGTCAGCAAGCACAGCCCAATTGTACGGTGCAGATTTCTGAATGGCGCTATCTGCAAGGGCTTTCTGTTTCTTGGACACCTCGCTTGCCTGTTTATGGCTGGCATCATCGCTTTCCTCGCTCTAAGTGACCTGATCACTTTCATGCTTCGAATGAGAAGTTGCGCCATCCATTGCAGCAGAGCCCTTTCATGTGCGGGGGAAAAACAATTTTTGCCCCATATCTAGAAATCCTCGCTTGCCGGTTTTTAGTGGAAAAACAATTTCCCATCCAAAGTTTTGGGTAACATATTTGTTTTCAGCATACTACAAAAAAGTATGAACATCTTCAAAAGGGTGAGCAACCTGGAAAGTTTTCACATAAGAAACAACAAGAACTAGTGTCCAATAAGTCAATCTTCACTTCTCTTTTAAAGAAAAACAATAGGTGGCCATTTCTACTTGTAACCACAGTACAAGAGATCACTGAACGTATACTACTACATCAGGCAAATTCCAGCAACCCATCGACTCTTGACTGAGAAAACAAAACTATTGAGGGGCAAAGATCCCAAGAAGGATCAAAAGGATCGCGACAAAAGAAACATGGTGCAGAATCCAGACACTCAAGCCATTTGAAATTTCGACACAGGAGAAGGCAAGACTCGACGAAGGGGTAGCGAAGGAAAACTCACGGAAGGGCATTTGGTGGAGAACATTTTAGGGGAAGCATCGACCAAGTACACCACGAGCTCTTTGCTCGACGCCCTTTCCTGCAAACAAATCAAGCACATGAAATCAACTCATTCTCCAAGCACGAGCCGAAACAGATAAGATAAAAAAGGGGAGGCAGAAAGAAGAAGAAGCAGAACCCGAAGAGCTTCGTTCTCGGATCGTCCTCGTCGTCCCTGAAGACGTCATCTGGGTCCAACTCCATCGCCACACCCCGAAGCTCTTGCTTCCCCGAGAAGCTCCGAAATCGGACGGGCACGCACGCACAGAGAGAAAGCTTCGAAATTGCAGAGTGCGGTCGGCTACTTTTTAGCGCTCAAAACGTTGGGATGTCATGGTGTATCGTGCAAGCTTTGGTGAACCCCTTCAGTTTCCGGGCTACCCGACGGAGCCAAATCCAAGCGACCCGCCCGGCCCATCATTTGGACGGGTCTCTTTTCACCGGTTGCATTTTTTCTCGTCATTCACAAGTTTGCGCAGAAAGATTTTAGTTTAATTCTATTCTTTTATTCTTCAAAAAAAAAAAAAATGGCAGGGGCCTCGCCGTTTAGGTGCTACCACTGCTCATCCCTTGAGGGGTTGGCGTGGGTGAGGGTCACTAGCTCGCCATCCCAAGCAAGGGCTAACGTCACCTAGATTTGGGCTAGGCAAACCTAGGCGAGTCTCATCGGGCCTCACCTTTGGCTTGTGAGCTGGTCATCCTCGCTCAAGACTGGAAACCTCTGCCAACCCCTCCAACAATGGGCGTCGAAGGCACCCCGTGTGTAAGGTCCCCTACAATTATTTTTTTTCCAGTTTTTTTTTAATAAAAATTTTAGCCTTTTTAAATCTAATTTAAATAAGATTTGAAGAAGAAAATATTTTAAAAAAAGCTAAGTATGAGAAAGAAAATAATTTAAAAATTCCACGTCGGCATTTTTCATTAGCTAAATTAACTACATTAATGGAAGTATTTGATTATATTAATTTGACAAATTTTGAAATTGATTGTACTTTTTATAAAATTTAAGACACAATTGCATTTTGATGATAAGATTTATGATACGTTTGGTAGAATATTTCTATTTAAAAATTGTTCCAGCGAATGAAATAGAAAAAACTATTTTTGTACCGAGGAACAATTTTTGAATAGAAGAACGCGTTTATAGCTAATCGCATAAAATTTCTGTTCCTAAAATAGAAAAAGAATAAAAATACGTTTGGTAAACTTGTATAATTTTTTTGTTTCTTTTAATTTTTTAATATTTTCCTTTTTTTTTTTTTCATTTTTCAATTTTCTTCCTTTTGGCCGGTCGCCGGCCTCGCCATGGTCGGCGACCGGCCAACAAGGGTCGTGGCCTTGCCTTGGCTAGGCGAGCTCAAGCTTGGCCTCGCTAGGGCCGGCGACGCTCCGACGAGGTTGCTGGCCAAAGAAAAAAGAAGAAGAAAAGAAAGAGGAGAAAAAAAAATAGGAAAGAGAAAATTTGTTTCTTGGAAGTGTTTTTCGGAACAAAAGAAAAGTCTTTCTTGTTTATTGTTTATGTTCCAAATCATTCTTTTGGAAACAAAAGTGTAAACAAACGCGTTTCTGTTCTTTTTTTGTTCTCCGGAACAAAAGAACAAAAATTGTGTTCCAGGAACAAAAAAAGAATATAAACAAACGGGCCCTTATATGACTGATTTTTCACAAATGTAGCATTCAACTAGTTTAAAAAAAAAGATTATGGCATTGAAACAAATATTGTATGGAAGTTATGACACTTGCAATGTCATTTTCTCGACGAAACTTATCGAGTCGTGGTAATTTAGGTTTGTAAAGTTTCTACAAAGTTAGTAAATTTGGGGAGTTATTGCAAACAAAAGTTGGTTAGTTAATAAGAAATACGATTAAACATTGATAAGTCACTCAAATGAGAGTTGATAATCCAAAATTAATAGACAAAAGTTAGTAAATCAATATAATTTATGTTTGTAATTTCATATAGGATTAATATATTTGAAGAAAAATTGATAATTGGCACATTACTTTAAAAAGTTCATAATTTTATTAAAAAATTGGTGAGTTATCAACAAACTATTCCAGATGCAAAAAAAAAAAAAAATCAACAAGTTATTCGAAAAAGTTGTTGTTGGTCACTTGTTGACCAATAATTATTTTGACACCAACTAACACAAATTAAAATTTACCAGCACGGGAAAGGCCCTATACTTTTTAGGCATGGAACATAGAATTCTGCCGTAAATATAGCAATTTCTTGATTTGCAACTATTTCGGGTGGATGAAGTCAGGTCGCACATCAGTTTTTTTTTTTTTTGGTCAGAAGCTCGCATATAAACTGAATTCGCAGTAGTAAGATTATTTTGCCTAATTGGTAATGTGTGTGTGAACATAAATCAGATATTTCCTTTGGCACCTTCTCCTATTTCTAATTTCAAACCCAATTTTTGGTGCATGAAGTCAGCCCGCGTGGAAGCTAAATTGGAAGTAGTCAGACTTTTCGTTCCTTTTTCGTACGTGCTGCGCGCGCGACTCCAGCTCTCTTATCTCCGTCTCTCTCCACGCGTTTTGCTTGTCTGAACACTCGACAGTCATTCTCCGACGTGAAAGCTCGCTCCGCTGCTAATTATTTAATGTCTCCAGCGCTTGCATGTGTCTTCAGGAATTAAAGTTTCTTCTCCGTTTCTTTGGGGCTTACATTCTTTCCACAATGGCTCCGGGCGATAACAACAACCTTCGGTCTCCAAAGTGGGTCATCGAAATCAACAACCTCCTCGACGGAGGGCTCCCTCCCGATGCGAGGATTTCGTGGACCATCGGCAGAGTCCCTGATAACTGGCGTAAAGTTCACGATACCGCATTCCATCCCGAAATGATAGGCATCGGTCCCATCGAAAAGTGGCGAGTTCGAGCCATGGACAACCTCAAGAAGTGGTTTCTAATCCGCCTTCTGGGAGGCAAGTTGGAGCGGTGGAGAAGGGACGGAGAACTGTCGAGGACGACCGAGGGGGAGAGAGTGTGCAATGGCTGTGAACGTGAAGAAGACGACGATGGCAGTCGGATGGCAAAAGCTGTGGTTTTGGATGACCTTGTGGAAGCCATACAGAAATTGGAGCAGAAAGCGAGGGCCTGTTATTCGGAGAGTTTTTATAATATAAGCAGAGAGAACTTTGTGAAGATTATGGTGGTCGATGGTTGCTTCGTGGTCGAACTATTGTGCCTTAATTACCAGCGTGTCCTGGTAAAGCCGCGTTTAAATATCAAACAATGTCTTTCATTTATCGGATTGTAACTTTTTTTGAGTGAATTAGTTGTGGTCAATGACTCTTATCTGCAATTTATTGTCTTATCCCCCCCGATCCAAAATAATTTTCTTTTAGAAAGTTAAAATGCAGGCTAAGTTAGGCATCGATCTAACTTCCCTAAACCTTCAGCTTACATCAAGGCCGCTTTTGCTTGCAGTTCCCTGGGATGGCAACTGAGGACGATCCAATTTTCAGTAACCCCCGGATTCTACGAAACGTTCAACGCGACCTCCTATTGCTTGAGAACCAACTGCCGTTCTTCGTTCTCGAGAAACTGTACGAGCTAATCAACAACAAGAACAAGATTGATCATCAACAAGCTGTGCCGCTGGAAGTACTCGCGGTCACCTTCTTCAACCCGCTGTTACCCCAACACCATGCTGCATCTAAGTTGGACACCAACAAACCAAAGGCTCATCTGCTCGATGTTTTCCGCTCTACCTTCCTCAAATCGGTGAGTGAGAAAGTCCACAAGAAGGGAAAGAATCAAGTCAAGTCGTGGTTGATTCCTGATGGCAGTATGAGGGGCCTCGTCCGACACTTCGCATCGGAGCTCCAAGAGGCGGGTATGCAATTCAAGAAGTGGAAGGGCCACGACTTACCGGACATCGAATTCGATCACGGCACTCTGAGTCCCCGCAGTTGTCCATCAACGACAATACCGTCTCTGTCCTTTTGAATTTCGTTGCGTATGAAATGAGCGTCAAACACTCTGAGCCCTTCTTCACGAATTACTTAGGCTGCGCATGATAAACTTCCCAGCCCAAAAATTTCCATTCTTTTCTTCCCTAGAACAAAAAAAGAATAAACTTGTTTGATAATGGCAAGTTAGTTTTTGTTAAGAACAAAAAGTTAGCCCGGAATGGTTTTGGAATAGAAATGAGAAGTAAAAAAAAGTTGCTTCTGTTCAGGAACAAGTTGAAGAAATAAGTGAATTTTTTTTCTTTTTATTCTTCTCTTCTCGACCATTGACCGCCCTTGACCGCCGCCCGCCGCCGCCCAGTTAGCCGACCGCCGCCTTGATCGCGCGGAGCCCGGCTTGGCATCGGCTAGCACCCGGACGGCCACCGCCACCCCGTCGCCGGAGACTGTCGCCGCCGCCCCGCCGCTGGTCGTCGCCGCCCGCCCGGTCGTCGCCCAGTCGCGAGGCGATCCTAAAATTCGAGTATGTTATGTATCAATGTGTCCTTTACAAGTTTTCATGAAGAGATCTGAGTTAAACAGCAAGAGTATGATCCTCTTTTAAGTCCTTGAAGTCTCGGGTGTCTCAGTATGCTTCAAGCAGAACCAACCGTCTCAAAGATCTAGCCGATTCACTAGGCTATACTCATTTGTTCTCTTCAAATTTAAGTATGTTGTAGTTTTAGGATGTACCTACAACTTTCATGAAGACAACAAAGGTGAGATCTCAACGAAATCAACATGCAACCAAGAAATCAACAAAAGATCAGTGAAGATTTCGCAGATCTGAGGTCTCCGTATAACAGAGCTTTTTACCCCTCATATCACCATCGTTTTCAGAAATTCGAGTATGTAATACTACAAGATGTTAGCTTCAACTTTCATGAAGACACCGAAGCCAAAAATCGCACTCCAAATACACATGCAAGCTCGACTAAGATACTGACTACCACAAACCGAACGAAAACAGTCACATAGCTTGAACACATCCAACCCTTACCTCGGTTTTCGCACAAATCACACCTAAAACCGAACATGCAACCAAAAACAGACATGCAAGAGAAGATAAGGACCCCACTTGCCTCCAAAATGAACAAACAACAACACACGGCGGCGTACGGTGGTCGGACGGCGGGCGAACGGCGGGACACGGCGGCGACGGCGACCCTTCCTTCCTCTCGGCCGCTCCTCCTCTCTCGCTCCAACTCTCTCTCTCGCACCCTCTCCTCTTTACTCGGCAAATGAAAACAAAGGAACCGGCCACTCTCTCTCTTAATCCCTTTTATTCCCCCAAAAGCCCATCATTTGCAATGATTAATTCACCTCACCAATGGCCAATACATGCTCTTCCTTTGGCCACTTGTAATTTCATTTTGTTTTTGAATTAAATGGGCTTGGGCTTTGGCTAACCGGCCATTCCCTTTAGGCTGGTCGACAGCCACCTATTGGGCCCTAGTGGGCCGACTAGCTTGGCCCACCAAGCTTTTAGGCTAATGGGCCCAAGGCCCATTTCAATTTTAACCCTTTTTCTCTTCTTTTTTTGAAATTCTTTTATAAATATTTCTAAATATCAAATTTCATCTTGGCCAAAGTCTTGGAATATTTTTAATTATTGAAATTTGAATCATATGGCCAAGCATTAATCTATTAAATTTAAATTTCCACAATCACAAGCACAATTTATTAAATTAAAAAGACAATTTGGCTAAAGCATAAGCCATAAAATTCTATCGCCTAATTAAAGACATTTAACACACCTTAAGGCTTGGCTTTGAATTTGCGGGATGCCACATCAAAGTAGAAAGATCTTTGCTTTTTATGTCGTTGTGTTGCTTCAGTAGACAAAGAAGTGGGGCGTGGTCAGATCCGAGAGCTGTAAAGCCAACACTTTAGTAAGAAGGAGTAAGTCAATCTCCATTCCTTTGTGCAAAGCATTCTATCTAAACATTCCTTTACAATGTCTTCGCCATTTCGGTTATTAATCCATGTGAAGGCGCGGCCTTTGTTGCCTGTGTCCATTAGATAACAATCATTAAGGAGTTCATAGAAAGAATACATACGATGAGGCATGGGCGGGGCGCTTCCTACTTTCTCTCATGGGTGTAGAACGTTAAAATCGCCCAGTGCATAGCCAAGGTAGGGTGTTTAAGTTACTGATTTATCTTAATTCTGTCCACAAATTTTGTCGGAGATGATAAACTCTGAGCATGTAGCGGGTGAGACGCATTGTGATGCCGAGAATCCAGTCGGTACAAATCAAGTCAAGCATAGCCGAAGAGTGATGAGCCAATTTCAAAAACACTTGATCATTCCAAAAGATTACTAAACCTCCTACCAAACCTCTTGGATTTTCTATATAACTTGCCGAGAATCGAGTTTCATTTGAAGGTAGATGAATTTCTTTTCTTGATTTTTCATTTCCATCAAAAACAGAATATTGGGCCTTTTCTAGGTCACTAAGACCCTTAGAGCTTGAACTATCGGGGGATTGCCCAACCCCGACATTTCCAACTTACTACTCTCATTGTTCACCTAGTGGCTTTTAGGGCCAGCCACTAGGGCCCAACATGCGGGGAGCATCTGCCTCAATGATGGGAGTCTCTTGCAAAAACGGATTCATCAAACTCCTCTTGGAGTTGAGTTCAACATCATGAGTAACAAGTCTTTTTGCTTTCTTAATAGGGCCTGATCTTGCTTTCAGGCGTGAGTTTTTAACCTTCTTTGACCGTATAGAACTGCTACAACTTTGTTAATCTTTGTGTCTTTGTGATTGATAGGAAGCTTGTCCGGTACAATAGTACTTCTAACGATTCCTCCACCATAGGTTGCCACTAAAGTGGTTTTGCAAGCGTGATAATTTGATTACAAACAGGAGCCTCCATAGTCTTTTACCTTTGTTTTTTTGTGCTTTGACCTCGGGTACAACAAGAGTAGAATCCTGAATAGGGATTATGGCGAGGGAGGTTGAGGGTCTCACGAGATAGTCACCATCGGCGTTCTTGAGTTGATTCACTTCATAAAAGGTACACTAGAGGGCTTTGTTCCTAGACCTCTGCTCGAGCCATGAACCATATAATAGACTATCTTTTTCATCCATTTTACTCTCATCATAAAGAAATTCTTTACGGTACATGGCATAGTGACCAAGCTTATCACATGAATAACAATAATGAGACAGCCGTTTATATCGAAAATCTAGCCAAAGGTTCTTTCCTTCAACCTTGATTAGAAGCCACTGTTTGCTCGGCTGTTGAAGGTTCATTTCTACTTAAACCCTCCCACGCAGGCGTTGAGCCATCTTTATGCTCTATCCTCACATCTTTGTCACCACTGCCTATGAGCTACAACCTTACTAATCATGGTTTTACGTGTAGCGTTCTGGTGGCAAGCCAAAAACTTGAACCCAAAATGCGCAGGTGTTAAATTCATAGCAATGTAGCGGTGGGTTAAGCTATCCAAGGTTTTAATATAACCAGATGATTGGCAAATAACCAAGGTCCATTCTCCAGAACTCTCTGTTTTACTTCCTTTGATTTAAACTTGACAATATACAAACCAGCTTCTCCTTGGGAGATTTCTACTAGATTAGTTCACCAGGCACATTTCATAGTATTTTGAAAGGCCTGGAAATTAACTGAAGGGTTGTTGAGAATCTTACCTACCAGAATTAATCGGTATTCCTCAATTTTGTCGCTAGGGAGGCAGCCTGGGTCCACATACTTCAACTTTATGTTCCAACCACAGGCGACCCAGTCAAATTACAGGGCAACCAGACAAGCCTCATCTTCGTCAACTGGGCGGTCATTTCAGAGCAAAGACCGAACAATCCTGGGTAGAAACCTAGGGGCAAAGAACGACCCAGCAGCTCAAAGGTAGACAACATAGCACAATCCCCCTTGTCAGCGAGCAGACAGAAGGAAAATGGTTGCCAAGAGAGGAGGATCCGTCAAGCAAGTCGATTGAGACATGCAAAACATGAAAATACTGGGCAAGGGCGTAGAAGTAGGGGGATGGAAGAGATTTAGTCAGATGGGTTTGTGGAGTGTTGGGGGGGGAGGAGGTAGCAAAGTCGCAACTCTAGATGAAGATAACCAGCTTGAAAAGCTTCGTGGGATGATGCAATGATTGGGAATGACTGGAGAAGAAACTACCATATGGAGGTAGAAGGGCTCTACATTTCATAGAGAAAAACCGCAGTTCGTGACTTTTATCATTGGTAGCAGTTTGAGGGTCGAGATAGTTGATCATTTACAAAGTAAAGACCAGTCACTGAATTTGTTAAAATCTAGAGGATCTTATAAATAGATGGCGTGTTAGCTTGAACTCCAACAAATTTGCATATGAGCTCTCGTGACTGTGTGAATATGGCCTATACATGCTTAATTTAGATTTGTATGTACATATTGTTGGCGTGGTCATTACACATTTTTAACAATATTACATTGGGTTGAAAAATTTGCAACTTTCAGAGTGGAGACGATTTGTCAATTACTAAATAAAAGCATTGTCTTCTTGTCAAATTGATCTATTCCCCTTGTTAGTCCATTTCGTGCAACCTTCGTGTTTACATCATTTCCATCGTTACAATCTCTTCAAGAGGAATTGTCAAATGAGAAATTACCTTGTCATCATATTACATTTGTTTACAAATTCTCCGAGGACAATTAAAGTATATAAGTTCATCATCATAGCATCCCGACAACAAAGTATTCTTCAAGCAAGATGAAAATATACTGTTTTCTAATCCAGTTTAATTATCTCGTTAGTAGGATTGTGACGTGGGTCCATCTAATTTTGACTGTAAATATGATGTTTTTAAAGTGTTCTGATCACCTATCTCTTTCAACAGATCGCAGCATGGGTCCTCGTCACATGAAATCAAAATCCCAAATCCTTAACACATCTTTTTCTGCCACGATCAGCCCCATGCCACTGGCAATGCTGCGGTTATGCCTTCCGGTCGCAAGTATCTAAGAATACCTCCGCCGCTCCGCCATTCGCCATTGACGCCCACGAGGGCCGTCCCTCAGTTCATGCAGTCGCCTGCTAATTGATGGCAACCACCTTGAGAGATAGTTTTTGTGTGTGTGTGTGTGTGTGTGTTTTTTTCATTTTTTTTTTTTTTTTTGTGCCCCAATGGGTTTGAGAGAGTCCCGCCCATTCTATTTTTGGCCCCATTTATTGGCCATAGGTTCTTTTCATTTCTTAAGTTATTGTTTTCTAAAGAAATTCATCCCATATAAATTCTTATCTTCTATTAAGCAACCAATTCTAATGATCATTTCGATCTCAAACTTAAGAAAAAACAAGAAAAAAATCAATGTACCTCATGTATATATTTAAAGTATAGTATAACCATATTGTAAAAGTTACATGTGATGTCACTAATTCAAATCGTAGAGATGTATTATTACATAATAAGCAATAAATCACTTGTATCTTCGAATGATTAGGTGGTTTTTTTCAAATTCAGCATCCTCTCCATGGGATATAATTTAAAGGTTCAAATGAAGAAAAAAGTTAGTAAAATATACTATACGAATAGATTGATTGAGCACATTTCAAATGGAAAAGAAATGATTGATATTTCTTAAAGTACGAGATCTAAGTCTACTCAAATTCAAAGATAAAACTTTGTACAATTTCGGTATCAAGAATCTTAAATTTGTGGCATTCTAATGATAATTTCAGAGACTGGAAAACCCTATTTATGCCACTAGTGGTACGAAATAATACTTCGATTACTGTTGGAAGTGTAGCATTAGATAGAAGTGTAATTTTCCTGCTTGAAAAATTAAGTCCAAAAGTCAAATGAGACATACACCAAGACTCTCTCACTTGGAATCACACTACTATCCTCTTATGACATGACGATTTGGGTCATGCTATCTTCCCTAAAGAAAAGAGCAATTTCGAACGGTCGACTTACAAGATTATCAATAGCTCGGTTTGGTATAAACATCACTCTTGCGAGGCTGCGAAATTGGAATGCTACTATAATCTCCGTAATGAGTCTCTTTATGTGTCCAAGAACGTAACAATGAAGCTTAGGTTCATGAAACTCCATTCCTATATATACTAAATCCCATGAATTGCACCACATCATGCCTGATAAAGAAGATGGTCTCAGCTCAGTGAAGGTAAGCAAGAATCAGGTGCTAACAGAATCACACCGTCAATTCGGGCTCACTTTATCCCTGTCATACTAGTCAAAGCATAGAATTCCTGCTATATCGATCAAATGAAGCAGATCCAGTTTTGGCATTGGACTGCACTTCACTTGATCCAGCAATAAGTAAATGTCAATGTCAAGAAAGACGGAACACAAGATGACCCGCACAGATTCGACCCCGTACACACTGGTGCACAGAGTGACTCGGTAGTATCAACCCATGCAGCTACAAGCAGATGACAACTTTTAATTCTCTTCCGGACACAATGTTTATTTGTTTGAATGAGGGGTTTAATCTGGCCACTTCTATTCCCACCCCTTTTATAGTCTCCGTATTTGCTAGAAACTATACCAGTCATCGCCACAAATCAAGCATCGAATCTCTAGAAGCCCACACTGGTAAAAGGAAAAACAGTTCAGTCTTTTGCACTTCATTTCGAACTACATACTTGCAGATCTTTGCATGGCAAAGATTGCTCAAATTATGAACATATATAGATTGTCTACTGGAGGATTTGAGCAGCAACCACTGATACATCTGTTCTGTAGCTTCTCCTCCTCCTCCTCCTCGTCCCTCCTTTTTCTCTTTTAAATCAGACCTTTTTGGGTAAAATTTTTTAAATCACAATGATACGTCTGTAGCTATAAGAACTCTATGATTGCGTGATACCAGACAGCCATCACAGCCCAAAGAAACGTTGCACTTGTTTCTTCCCCACAAACCAATCTAAACCGTTGTCAGTGGATAATTATAATGAAACAATAACTCTCCTCATATACAGATGACACAAGAACAATATTGTCCTGTCTGTTTAATCACAAGATACAGAGGCTACGCCCAGAAATATTTATTAAAGCCAAAACATAATGAACAGACCACCAGAACCCATCTCCTCCTCATTTCACACACTCCATTCTCCTCTTCTTTGCTAAAATTGCCACACTACCTCCTCTAAAGATAGATTTTGGCCCCAAAGTCTACATGAAAGCACTAAGCACTTGTATATCAAAAGCATAGACCTACCAAAGCAGACTTCTTACAGACTCAGGTCCAAAGCAACGGAGCAATCATATATTGTTCCTCATCTTCTGGTCACCAACTATGAGACAGCCTTTAATACGTTCTCCTGAAAAAACCAGAAGAAGAAACATATTAATTCATTACCACCACCTTATCAAAAAACACAGTGAAAGGCAATGGGACAACAAATTTAAATACTGAAAGTGACATAGAGAACTATGTAGACTAGAAAGGCATCAAACAGGACCAAGTTTACACAGTTGGGAAACCCTAATCCCACAAAATCAGCAAGCTCTCTCAAACTGATAGACAAGAATCTATATAAACATGACCAACGTAGATATCGTAAAGGAAGACCCACCCCCAAGGACCAAATCTCCAGGGTCAAAGGTGATATCAATGGAAGTGCTCAAGCAATTCGACAGTGAAAACAATTCTCAGGTAGAAATTTATAAGACGTTATCTTTCTATGACATGGAATTACAATTTCATTTTGCAGTTCACACTTTTGTTTTCAGAAAAATGCTACGCCTCCAACTCAATGGAGAACAACAGTGACAACCTTTGAAGACTTACAAAAGGCCTACCAAATGAAGATTTGATATTTATTCTTTTTGATCAATCAGGAATCTTCTTAAGTGATTAAAGTCTTTATCAGATTTTATTTAAGATTGGATTTAATGTTTCTTTTTTCTAGCTGTGATGGATTTGTTTTCCTATTTTTATTGGAATTTATTAGAACTCCTATTTTGACTCGGACAAGTTTTTTAGAGAGTCCATATATATCGTTGTAATTCTTTCTTTCAAATAGAATTGATTATTAATTAAACTTGACAATTCTTTGCTTTGGGATTGTGAGATGCAATTCTTCTCTTAGGTGTGATGCTTAACAAAACCTCGGTGGGATGCTTAGGAACCTTTGGGGGTAAAGCCAAAAGATTTATTCTCTGTAGCGGGACCCATCACACATTGGCTAGTTTCAAGGCTGGTTTGAGGCTGATCTGAAGAGGGAGATGCCTAGACAGCCAATATACAATGCAGAGCATGCATTTCAAGTGGCTATGGACACGCTGCCAAAGAGTGATCAATGAGAAAAAGATACTAATCTGCTTTCGAAACTACATAATCACCGAGGGCAATCCCAAAACACGGAATTGCAGAGAGCTTCATGACAAGATTCATCATGTCTTGGAGTAACAAACGCAATGCGCTAATCAGGAATTTAGAGGGAATGCGCAAAGCCACACAAGGAAAGCACCATGGCAACCACTTGCAATCCTACAATGCCGAAAGAGCACCGGCAGGTCAGCACCTCTCTAGAAAGACGACGACGACGACCAGTTAGCCAAATTTACAAAGAGAATGATAGCACGACGGAGCTCCAGCTCAGCCCCCAAAATCACGAGCTCCGACATGCAAAAGGGCGAGGGCTTCACCTCACCAGACCACGAAAGGAAAGAAATTCCGGCATAAATTTAAAAATGCGGCCCGACTAGCGCATCGAATTATGCCAAAAAACACGATCGGCGACACTGATCATCCCGAATTCCCAGCAATCACGACCATCGCAGTCTCCTAAGACCCAAGCGGAGCCGAATTGGCGGAAGCGAAAAGCAGAAACTAGGTCAAACCTGGACATGCAGCGCGAGCTGGGGATCGTTGCGATCAGGGCGATCAGGGTCGTCGCCCTCCGGGCTCGACGGCGGCGGTGCAATCGGGAGGGGACTCGAAGAGGGAGAGCGAGAACTGCTTGTCCACGACGCCGACGTCGAAGTGGATGACGCCGGAGCTGGGGAAGTCGACGCGGATGCCCTTGACCGGGAACCACAGGAAGAGCTCCTGCGCGGAGACGCCCGACAGCTCCCCGATCGCGCCGAACTGGAGGGTGCCGGAGACGTTGAGGTCGTAGTGGACCTCGTTCTCGAACCGGGCGTTGCACGGCTGGGTCAGCCCGACCCGGAACTGGCCGGTGGCCGGGTCGATGGAGTAGTCGGTGATGCCCTTGGGGAGGAGGCCGATGGGGAGGCCGTAGCGCCGGAGGTGGTCGTAGATCGTGTCGCCGTCGGCGGCCGCTCCGGCGAGGAGGGACGCGACGGCGGCTAGGAGGAGGAGGAGGGGCGGCGGCGATCCATCTTCCCGCGGCGGAGGAGGGAGGGATGGGGTGTGTTGAAAATGGGAGTTTACCGGGGAGGCGTGTCGTTTTTTTTTTTTTTGTTGGATTTTAAATAAATTGGCAGCGAAGGAAAAGGACGGTTTGGCATTTTTATTTTATTTAATTAATTAATTTTTTTTTTTTTCTTTTTTTCTTTTTCTGGTGGAAAGGGCGTTACTGTTCGGAAACAGTTGAAAAGATGGGGAGGGAGTCGAGGGCCGTGAGTCCCTCACGCGCGTGGAGTGTGCGCTCCACGCGCAGCCTTTTTATTGACTAGTAGTTACTAGTTAGTTACTTTTTTTTTTTTTCCCTAGGATGCTGAAATAGTTAGTTACTTAGTTAGTAACCTAATTCAACCAACCCACTGGGTTTTTTTTTTATAAAAAAATAAAAATTGGCTTTCCTTTTTTATTTTTAGTTTTACAATTAAGGGGGCACGGACGTGGCTAAAAATACCCCGTAAGCTCTAGGATGGCCTGTAGAAATCCTCCGTTTTGCCCCCGACCAATTTCGATTATAAGTAAATTTACGTCTCGACATTTATATACTATGTAAGTTTCTATGTAAGTTTCAAATGCTTACAATTGAAAATGGAGTAAAGTACATATGCAAGTCCTCCATCTTCGTGAAACTAATCGTTTACTTAATCAAGTCCTCCAACTTTCTAGAATTATGCGGTTTGTACTTCTCGATTTTATTTTGAGCTATTGGTCAACTGCCGGCATTATTCATGTGACAAAAAATGAGGCGTGATGTTAATTTGGCGCCAAATGAGCAGATAGACACACAAAGCACTTGATTGCAGAAAACAAAACTTCAAAGGATCGAATTGCAAAAATCAAAGAAATTAGTGGACTTGATCACGCTAACCAAAAGTTAGACAACCAACTTGCAAAAGCGCTAAAACTAAGAGAAGTAGATCCGTACTTGACACCCAACTCAAAGGGCAATCAAAATCAAAGTCACTTTAAACAAACTCAACATTTTGAGAGGATAATATGCAAGCCAGTGAAAGATAAAATGGTACAGTAGATTTAGGTGCATCTTTTGGGTAATCACACGGTTAGCCAGTCGGCTCATGGCTAACTGGAGAAGAAATATATGTATAGATAGCAGGCCAACAATGGTGAGTCAAGGGCACAAGGCCGGGTCGAGCCGACCATACCCCACCTAGAGCCATTCCTGTTGTCAATTACCTTCGGTGTGAAACCAAGGCATCACTGGATTGGCATACGTCCTTCTTTAGCGAGACCAGCAGCAAAGCCAAACACAGGCAGTCTTGCCAGCCCTAAACAACACCCGATAACATCTGCTATCCATAACATATACCCAGTAACCCGTTGTCGATATGCAGGGCCCCCCCCAAACCAAAAAAAAAAAAAAAAAAGCAGACCAGTCTCTACAACCCAAGCAATATAACATGTCTAATCCAAGCACATAGATAACTGCATTCACTAAGTTGATAGATTGCAGAATCAAACAATACGGTCCACATAACATTCCACTGCTTGAACATAAATAGAATTGACGCGAAAAGCCAAAAAGTTTATTCGTGTATGTCATCCCAGCAACAACGCAGTATTGAAAGGAATAACTAGCAAATCATCTTTACTTCTCTCTACCTATCAACTCAACTTTCAAAATATATCAACTCGAATCACTCAATGCCGCATGACATCACAGTACAAAGAAAATTACTCTTCTTCGACGTCCCACTGAGTCGTGCTTTTGCCTCCTCAAGATAAAAGGTTCACGGTTGGATGATAAAAAGTGGCTGCAAAAAGACACCAAAAATTGTCAGGTTAGTATATACAAGGATAACATGAACCAGTAGTTGAACGTCTGTCAATCAGCGTATCTAACTCACCGTGTCAACGCTGACTGGTTTGCCATCTTCCGCAATAATATCAACTATAGTTCCCGATTGATCAGCCTTCAAGATGTACAAGAACAATGATTTATTGCAAAATTAGCAGTGAATTCTCTCGACAATTAGCAATGTACAATGACCACAAGCCCATAAGAGGAATGGAAGCCCTATCTTATGCAAGCAGATGCATCTTGGGGGTCGGATCATGACAAAAGACTATAGCTGAACCATAAAGAATGATTGCACATTACAAACTAAGCAACCACTTACTTCAATTTCATTCATCAATTTCATGGCTTCAATAATGCATATGACCTGTCCTTTCTGTACTTTGTCTCCTTTCTGAAAGAAAAGTGAAATCATTTGACCCAGTAGAAAAAGAATCCAGGCATAAATAGGAAAGGTCTTTAAGTCACTTACAGCTCAGCCGTTTCAGTCTCAGTAGAGCCACAGTAAGAGATAACAAACCTTTACAAATGGGGGTTCGCCTGGTCCTGGACTTCGATAGAATGTTCCTGCCATGGGACATTTAAGAGGTGGAAGCGATGATTCAGCCGGCTTGCTAGCTGATGGAGGTGGTGGCCTAGGAGCAGCAGGTGCAAGGGCGGCAGGTGCAGAGGCAGGTGCAACTGAGGCAGGGGGCCTGTAACAGGAGAGGGGCGCAGGGATCATCATAGGTGGAGCAGGAGCTGGTGGTTGAGGCAAGGCCTCTTTCTTGCGAATAATTAGCTCGCAGTCAAGCTGCTTTAGCTGCAGCTCCATGATATCTCTAGAATCAACAAGCCTGCAGATATGTATGGAACAGATGCAATTCACAATTTACAACAAGCAAGCCCTGGACAAGATGATGTACAGAACTATAAACAAAAAGTTCACATACTTGACTAGATTTGAAACTTGAGAGATAAATTCTGAGATTGACTGCTCCGTAGCCAAACTTGCAGAAGAGGGATCAACAGGTGGCTGAGTGTCCTTTGTTTCTGAGGCTGGTACTGCAGGTTTTGATGGAGGTGTAGCAGCAGCATTTGAGGATCCATCAACAGAAACCTTTAAGGCAATAGATGACCCCAGAAGCGTGTCGATTAAGGAGCGCAAATTTGAAAGTAGTTCCTCTATAAAGAACCATTGGAAGTGCCTTACCTCTTTTGATTGGGCCTTCACCACTGCTGAGCTCCTCGAGGTATGATGCAAACCCTGCCATAACAACAGCAACTTCAGACCACCATACCTCACAATTATGTGTTCTTCAGTGTAGATTGGTACATGGAAAGAGAGAAGGAATGACATACAAATATGAGAGAGAGAGAGAGAGAGAAAGATAATCTCACATTGAATCACTAGACACTAACTGGAGTATGTCATCACATAGTCTCTCACATTGAATCACTAGACACTGACTAGAGTATGTCATCAGTATTTTCTTTTTGGTTATCTGACTGTCTTTTAATTAACATTGCAGTACTGAGAAAAATGTCATACAATGCCAATCCCCTTTGACAACAGAACAAGTGGCAACTTTTAGGTAGCAGTCAGCTAAAAATTCAATTTTTAAAATTCGTGATAAGCATGGACAAGAAATTCTGCCATGTGCAAGTGCAAAGTTAAACTCAAGCTTCTTTACAGTATTCGTCTTGACAAGCCCTAGTAGATACAATTCAGATCGTCCCCCTTCACCTAAAAGCCAATACCATGAAACAGAGCTCCTGCTGCATAAGAAAAGATACATGCGGAAATAATTGGATTGACTAAAAATCCATGAGTTGACTCTAATACGCCCCTCACTGCTTAACTTTTGCAGGTGACGCCCTATTTTTTCACTCTATTATAAAAAGACCTCGAAAATAGTTTGGCCAAGACAGCTACTGCATTTCTCCAACCACAACCCACAACTACCAATGCCACATCTATTCTCTCAGATCTAGTAGCTTGTCACCAGATTTTTGAGGATTTAGTTGTCAACTGCAACTTAGAGCATGTCATTGGTTTGCTACCGACCTCATCCAATTGGTTTGGAGTCCTAGAATGGTCAAACTAAGGAGAGTAGGAGCTAATTGCTAAATCAAGGGATGGGAGACACATTGCAACTTCCATAACAATTGAGGGGATCAATCTGCAATGAATCCTAAAAGATTTCAACGCAATCTGAGAACAAGACCATTTTCACTATCCAATCCATTCCCTCCAGCCACCATTCTAATCTGTGGATTACAATTATGGACATCACCCACATTTATGTCTAGTTAATTTTGCATGTGGGTGATACCTTTAACTAGTAACCTGCCAATCAATAGGGTGGTTGGAAGAGTAACCACAATGGAGGAAATTATAGCCCATCCAAACGTTATTCTATTATTCTGAAAATACATATTAATAAGTATTGGAACTGATGGGAAGAATTAAAACCACAACCACCGTGACTTGTGAGGAAATGTGAGTCATTACTTATGCAGTTAAAGGTGTTCAATCAAGAAATCATTTTCCAGCTCACTTTTCTAATAATAATTTCTTCAAAAATTCTTTGGAACTCAATGAATCCAAACTTTCTCGAAAGTACAGTTACCAGCTTTCCAGTAGTATCAAAACCCCATAAATTATTCAACACAGCACCAAAATCTCGTGCGGCATTAAATGTTCAGCATAGAATCTATCAAAACTCAATCCAGCAAAAATTTGTCACAAGACATGAACTTGGAATAGTCGAACAATAGATTTACCAAGTTAAAACTTCCTTGAGAGCTAGAAAACAAGGGTTTGGACAATCGACACTACTTTATAGCACAATAATTCCGGGAGGGAAAAGAGTGTCCCTGAGGAGTTATCATTTCATTGCATTAGACAAAACCGCACATTCAGCAGCTATGTAGCTGGGCCACATGAGAATAAGCCGTGAATAAAAAGGAACGTGTTGCCTTGGACTGTTGCAACCCAAAAGAGGAAACAACGGTCGTTCTTTACCAAGAATCAGCTCCGACAACTACCCAGGAGCACGGTTTTCACTCTCAAGAAAGCCCACCACCCTTCCCATCATTCCCTTCCGCATTGCATTGCGGTCGCGATCAATACCCCCACAAGCAAGAACTCGAGGAAATCCGGCCAGCGACTCGAAAAACAAACGTTCCGACTACCAATTCGCAGGCAACAAAGCAGGAACCACAAACGCACGAACAGGATCGCCCGCTCATAATTCATGCTGCAAAACTCGAAATCGACAGCAACGCGCACGACCCAGAACTCCCCTCCGACCCATCAGCGAAATGACCCGACAGCAGACCCAGCCCCAAGATCCAAGAAAACCAGCAGCAACGAGAAATGAACCGAGAAGTGGACTCACCCGGGCGAGGAACCGGAGCTTGGGCCGAGAGGGGGAGGGGAGGCGGAAGGAGAGAGCGCGCGCGGGGCGTCCGGGGAGGAGCGGGTCAGGCGGGAGGAGGCTTTGGGGAGGGTGGAAGCGGTGGTGGAAAGAGACGACGCCATCGTGGGCTCCCCGGCGGACGGCAAAGGCGGCTCCTTTCGACGCGAATCGCGAGGAGCGAGGGAATGGAATGGTGGGTTCGGCTCGAAACTGCCAAGTTCGTATAAGAGGACGGAGAAGGAGGCGTTGGTGGTGATTCGGGGAGTCCGTCTGCGGGAGCTGCAAGGGGAGAAGCAGACGGAGAGCGTCGATGAGACCGAAGTGGGGGAGCGAGCGTGTCGTGTTTTTTTCGATCGCTCGTCACGTGCGAGCGCGATCCGCAATGGTGTTTCCCCCCTCATGCGAAAGTGGGACTGACTGGCCAACCGTTTTTGCTTTTGGCATTTATGTCCTGCCTCCAGGTTGGGTGTGGTAATGCCAGAAAATGGGAAGAGAGAAATTCTAGGGTCACAATCCATATGAATTGCGCTCACGTTAACCATAATTGTACCGAAATTTTCTATTGCGACAATGGAAAAATTTTGGTATGAACCCAAGTTCACATAAATAGAGTGTTTTGACGGGTCAATTGACTCCACTTGAGGTTTTGTTTTTATAACATAGACTAGAAGTGATTAATTCTAAAGAGAGCAGTCCCCAATTTGAAACCGTACATTGAAATCCATAACTACTCATTAATGGCCATTTCCCAAGAAATTGAAATAGGAACTGCCTATTGGTTAGCACGTTATCTTGGTAGTATGCTCTACACTCGCCTTTATAAGGATTTGGTGCATCGGAATTGAGGCTAGAAAGCTTTATGTTTGGAATAAGATTTTAGCTTGATGCTAAGAGTTAGTCCCGACAGGGTAAGGCCTAAGAGAGGCACTACAAGAGGATTGATTACCTGCATTTACTAAATTCTTGTTTTGAACAAAGACGCTTTTATGGACAAAACGGGAAGTCAAACTGCTAGTCCAATTCAATTCTTGGGTGGGTCATGAAATCGGTTAAAATGTTCCTCCTTCGAAAAAGGCTTGAGAATTGAGAGTGAGCAACGAGATCAGAGGCTAAAGGGGATCGAGCAAGAGTAAGAAAGGGATTGACAAGGCTGGAGGCCACCAAGAATGAGAGTGAGAAAAGGAGGCAAGGCTGCAAAAATGAGCAAGGCAAGAGATGAATTGGAAATCAAGGTTTTTATCTAAAAAGTTAAAACTTAAAAATTAAAAAAGACTATACATGTATCAATCTAGTTCAAGTGGGCAAGTGGGCGTTTCACACCTAAAACCAAGAAGCTGACCGATACTTAGAAAATTGGAATCAAAATCCAAATTGGTCCCTATGGGAACTGCTAGTTTTGGGCCATACAACCTTCTTCTTTTTTTGGCGTTTATTTCTTGCCTCCAAGTCAAGTATGGCATGCCAAAAATTGAAAAAGAGAAAATTCTCGTGTTCCGATGCATAATATTAATTGCACTCACATGAACCATAATTATACGGAAATTGTATATCGAGTCAACATATAATTTTTTTTTTGGTACGAACCCAAGTTCACATAGACAAAGTATCCTAGCAAGTCCATTGACTTCACTTGATGTTTTAATTTCATTTCATAAAACAAGGATGATTGGTTTCAGGGTCGGTGGTCCCCACCCTAGAAATAAGAACCATCTACTAAAAACCGATTTCGAAAAATTGAAATCAGCAACCAAACCGTGGCGGTTCAGCTGTTAGGTGTGTCCATAGAGCTAGTCAAAATATCCCCAATTAAAAAGATGTGTGAGATTTGAGAGCGAGCGATGAGGTCAAAGGTGACCGAGAGCGAGAGTGACGGAGGGAGTGACAAGGCCAGAGGCGGTCTAGAGCAAGAGTGGGAGAGGATCTACGAGATTGGAGGCCACCAAGAGTGAGAGTGAGATGTATTGGTGCAGTTCGAGTGGATGGGTGAGTAGTTCTACACCTAAAACCAAGAACTATATTGATACTCTGTAAATTGGAACTAAGACCGGGAACCGAGCAAGGTGGCTATTGGGAGGATATTAATTATATGAGTCCTTATCAATGGCCATACCAGTCACAAAAGTTCTTGCCGATAGTCATATTTATTGATGTTTATGATAAGTTATCGATATATGATAACGCCGATTGACGATTGTTGTAATAGAGTTGAACAAATGCTAGTAAAAAATGAAGACATCGATTGAAAGGCATCGATCAATGACTAGATGATAAGTCATCTTAGAACTGACTCGATGTTAAGTCATCTTAGAACTAACCGTTTTGCGAGCAAAGCTAGGGACAGATTCAAGCATAATGGTATTCGGATTTGAAACTGCTTGCTGATAAGACCATCGAACACAGTAGATCATGAAGACAAATTTGAAGGAGTAAGGACTTGGATGAGAGTCAAGATGGCGATCAATTAATGGCCACGTGAAGATATGGAGGCGTGAAGAAATGGTTGAAACGGCTGGAGACCTGCTTAAGAGCAGTATAAATACAGTACTTGTGCATCATAGGAGCCCCATGAACAAACAAAATTTGTTATCTTTCAATTCTTGTATTATAGTTATAATTTCTAGATATCCCGTCGATTAAATTTCAGTGTGTTATCTTAGTTGTAGCTCTCAAATCTTCGTCATTGATTAAATTCAAGCAAAGGGTTATGTACTATTATGATGATTGAATTCTGTTGAAGTATCTTTATTGTTTTTCTTGTGCTTTGAGCTGTCATATTAGCCCTATTTGGTCGGGCTTTCCCAAGAAGCTTTGAGCCCCAAAGCCCCTTGGGGAATTTTTTTTGTGTTTAACAAATGTTTTTAAATGCTCATTTGTCAAATATGGACATTCTCAATGCTGAAAGCTGAATGCTGAGGAGGGGTGCTTTGGGCATTGGGCATTTTTAGAAATGCAATGCGTCATTGTTCATCATCTCTCCCCTTCATCTTCTTCTCTTCCCGCCGATCTTCTTCACTGTTCATCTTCTTCTTCCCCGCCCATTAGGCTTCTCCGGCAGCCGCCACCACCGCCTGAGGGTCACGCGTCCCTAGTGACCACCGCCTAGGGGTGGCACGACCCGCGACCCAGGTGGCATCGTCTAGCGCATGCGGACCCCAAGCGACGCTGCCTAAGGTCTCGTGAACCCAAGCGACGTCACCTGGTTCCGCACGAACTAGGCGATCTTTGCCCTAGGTCCGCGTGATCTCAAGCCGCGGATCGCGGCCTCTGCGACCTCGGGCGCCTAAGGTCACGCCTTTAGGCGGTGACAGCATCACCTGAGGTTGCAACCTCAGGAGCCAGATCGCCGGCCGCCGGATTTGATTTTCAGATTTAAAAAAATAAAATAAAAATAAAAGCAAAAATCCATTACAAATATTAGTTTTGCCAAACGGTATTTATTTTAAAGTTGCATTTCAATGCTATTTGAGATTATAATTTACCAAACAGTGCAACATTTCGGAAAACTTATTTATCTCAGCGGTATTTGCGTTCTGCATTTCTCCAAAGCCAAACCAAACGGGCCCATTGAATTCTGTTGAACTTTTCTCGCTTTAATAAATAAATAAATAAAAGACTTTTGGTGAAAGGATCTCATCGTCAAGACAAATTCTGGCTAAATATTCCTAAACTTTTAACGCTAGAAAAGACCAAATGACATCGAAGAGAGCTAAATATTACAAATTTCTCACTGAATATTAAAAAAAGAAAAAAAACAAAACAAAACAAAGAAGAGAAAGATTATGTTGGGCGTCCGAAAAATTTTTATATGGAATGTAATCGGGTGATTTTTCCTTTTTTGTTGCAAATGAGTCATAAGTTTTTCAAATGATGCACCCTGAACTCTATAAATGAGGTTATACTTTTACTAGTACATAATATATACCTAAATGTAACTATCGTAATATTTGTAAAAATTAATAAAAAAAATAAAAATGTCGTAAATTGATAGCATTTTTATTGTTTTAGAAAATGGATTGAAATAAAGAGATTTTTCATTATCAGGACAATAATGTGATTGTGAAAACTTATGAATAGTACCGAAAACTAACATGACTTTGTTATGGAAAGTTGAGGGGTTGGATGAATAAATGAAAAGTTCAAGGACTAGATTGAACATTTATGAATAGTTTAAAAATCACATTGAACTAATCAAAAGTCTAATAATGATAATGCACATTGAAATAAAGTTTGAGGACTATATTAACATTATCTCTTCTTTTCCTTTTTTGACTAAGAACCATAGACTGCGTTTGGTTGTTCGAATTTCTAATTAGGATAGAACTGGATAGAATATGATATGAAATCCATGAATTTTGCTATATTTTATCCACCATTTAATGATTGCAGTAATAAAGTCAAATATATATGCATCATACATATATATTATTTAGTATGAATGGCATATTAATACAAATGAACCAAAAATTTACAAATGAAGATGGTAAAATTTCTCACGACACTCTTGCCTATTTTATATTTATTTTATATTTTATTTTCCTCTCTTTTTAGATTAATTTCTTTTTTATTTATTTCTTCCCTCTCCATCATTCTCCAGTAAAATTATATTAAAACTAAACTATACTAACATAACTAAAATACTAAAACTCCTAAAATATGTAATAAATATAAATATATATTCATATTTATGTATTGAATTTATATTATAAAATAGAATTAAATTTGAATATATAAATAAAAATAAGATTAAATTAAAATAATTAACTCGTTATTTTTTATTTTGAATTTTTCATGTTAGAATTCAAATATTATTTATATTATAATATAATTTTAATTTTCTTAATTTAAGAAGATTACCATTCAAGAAAAATAGCTTTCCTATTATAGATGTTAAAAATCCTATTTACATTCATCCTACCTCCCCGTGGGATAATTTTATTTAATCTATATCCCTTTTATATCCGATTTTATCGTATCTTAAACAAGACTAAACGTAAGATAAAATATTATCATGTCCTGAATTTTTTTTTAACTACCAAATGTAGACATAGTGATTAGAGGCCCTCTTCACTAGTGAAAGAAGACATGCATGCTAGTTTGTGTCAAAGAAGACTTCATTGGCAACTAAGTTCTGTAAGCTTCTTGAATTTCTAGCAGCTGTCGGAGCTTTGCATACATACATCAGGTAAACACCGACGTCGTGCGTTACCTCGCAGTCAAAAGATTGGTAGTCCAGCGACTTCAGTGCTCAAAGGCGTGTGTAAAGTCACTCCGGTTCATTTCAGCTTCAGCTCGAAATGTCAAGTGATGGATACAGATAGATACATATAAGTACAACGATTATGCCGCGAAGTCGGTCGTGGTATACGAGAATCTCTCTTCTGGTGGAGTGCAATTCAGCTCGATCTGACAGCGTCAATCGCTAGGACTAAATCGTCGAATTTAGCCCCGGTGACTTCCTTCACGACCTTGTTGTCCTTGAGGATCTTGAAAGTGGGAACCACTTTTAAGCCAAGCTCCTTCGCCAGAGGCTGCTGGACAACGTTTTGAAAGATCATGGAGTGCGGGAAAGGGAGGAATTCAAACGGACCACGCAAAAACCATCGCACGAGTGAAAGTGGTTCGTTACCTTGTTCTCTTGGTTACAGTCCAGCTTCAGAAAGATAACATCAGAGTACTTTTCAGACAGTTCTTGATACTTTGGAGCCATCACCTTGCAAGGTCCACACCTGCCACCAAATGTAAGAAAGCTCAATGAACACAGAGATCTTCACACTTTGGATAATCAAAAGAAAACCAGATCTCCCCAATTTGTTAATTGAGGCCATGCCTAAGATGCAGCATATCCAGGAAAACTCAGCCACCCCGAAAATTTCCATGTGATAACGATGTGAATCAAGCAGAAAGATTGCAGGAACTTCCTGCGGGGGATATTACATGCCGAGGCCATCAGCCATCGGCCAAAAGCTTCGGAGCGAGGGTGCAGGATCTAATGCCATTCGGGCGAATAGCAGCAGTCCCAAGAAGCACAGATCCTAAACGGGAAATTTGCCAATCGAAATGTTGGCCTACTTCCACACCCGATATATCATCGTGTAACCCCTTTTAGGATGTGGACAGAACATGGTACCGAGGAGCATCACAAGGCAAGAGCCTCGCGCATACGGTTCTGTAAAGCGGCAGCAAGACGTGATTTTGAGCAGAGCCCTGCAACTATTCCCCGGTCTATACTTTTCCAAGAAGTTACTTACTTCTGTTCAATAATTCTATCCGAATTTAGAATCGAGCGAGTTTCCTGGAACTGGAGATGCTACACTCTAGCTAGTAAACAATCTGATACTCATCATACATTCGACAGGTTACCCGACAAGTGCCAAGTAAGCAGGACGTCCTGCGTTTCCCCAGTAATCATCTTCGCTTTCGCCGCTTCCCGCGGCTTCTCTGAATCTCGGCCACGGAGCACAATTCCCATAAACAGTACGGGAAATCGATATCGAGAAAAGCACAATCCAACTCGCGAAGAAGATGAACTACGAGAGCGAGCGAGCGAGCGAGAGAGAGAGAGAGAGAGAGAGAGAGGGAAAAACGTTACCACTGGGTGTACATATCTAGGACGACGGTCTTGTCGCCGGCGGACCTAACGATGGGCCAGAAGCTGTCCTTGTTGACCTCCGTCACCTGCCCGACCTCCGCGATCGCCGTCTCCACGCTACACCTCACCGCGCCGGCGGCTCCGCTCCTCGGAGCCCGACCGGCGATGCTCACGCTCTTCAAAGGCTTCGACGGCGGCGAAAATACGGAGGGGGAAGACGAGGAGGAGGCGATCGAGAGCGCGGAGCTGCCAGCGCTGCTGGAACGGAGCGAGGGCGGGTTAGAGAGAGAAAGTTGCAGAGCCATCGGAGCTGATCGGAGAGAGAGCAGAACAAGAAGACGAAGACGACGGCGACGGCGACGGCGACGGCGACGGCGAAGAGAGAGAAGGAATGAAACGGAGCCTTCGCGGGGTGGAGAGTTCGAAGAGGCGCGGGCGATTATAAATACGACAAGGGCCGTTGTCGTTTTTAAAAACATTGGAATGACGGAAACGCCCTTCGTCTTGTGGATATGGAGCGACACCGGCGGGGGTGTTTTGGGGATATCGGATTGCGTGGGAGGAGGACAACGGGCGTTGAGAGGGGTCGTGGAAAAATTGGAGCTTGCGAGAGATATTATTCGGGGCCATTCCTGGAAAACGACCAAATCGGACTGAATTGATCTTTTGTCGTGCCCCTGAGCATGATACGATGAGTCGATCACACGGACCGAGCAAGGACGCGTCCTCGACCCCACGAGTTGGATTCACTCGATCGCAAAACGAATGGCGCTCATTTTGATCTCATGGTCGGCATGGGCATCGGCTTGCCCCGATCCGGGATATCCCTTTCCCCTAGCCTCCCGCTCTCATCGGTCATGTACATATTCGGATCCCTATCATCATGTGAACAAGAGAGTATATGGAATCACAATTTTATAAGCCAGGTGTAAAAAGAGTGATGGATTTTTTTTTTTTTAGTCGGTGCATACTCTAATCCTATTCTACTACTCACTCTCACTTTTGTCCCTCTGCCAGGTAAGTGTGGGAGTTAAAACTCAAATCTTGAAATGAAATCGTTCCCACCCCAATCCCCCTCGAAGATAGAGAACCGTCCTCCCTCCAAGTTGGAAGGATGGCGGCTGAGGCAGTAAGGTGATGGATTGAGAAAAAGAAATGTTTATATGACAGATTCTTGTTTCTTGAGAAAACAACTTATTTTAAATAAAAATAAATAAATAACAAATAATTAGTAATTACTATGGGAGATCTATTCTTTAAAAATTTGTCACTCACACATCATTATTTTACAATAATTAAAAAAATTATTATACTAACAAAGTTCTTGAAAAAATAACACGAAAATCACCCAAGGAATCAGCCTTGGGTTGCTAGGCGAATGATTAACTCTTGCTCAAGTGCATTTAAGTAGGAAGCATAGAGTTAAAGAACAAAATCCTCCTTAGCATGATCAAGACTCAATCTCATCAATAGAACCGCTCTAATCATTAAGAAAACCCGATAGAGATCTTTTGTGGACAATCGAGAGGAAATTATTAAAATACTTCAAAAGCAAGAAAATTCCAGGATTAATACATTAAAATTTTCGTTAAATTAAATATAACATTTTAAGGAAGAAAAATTATGTACTACAAATAAGAATGCCCGAAGTTGCCCTTTGAGACCATTTATGCTCAAGTCAAATCAACGGGAAATAGCCGCCTAGTCACAAGAGCTTTTCTTATAGGAATAATGATATAAATAATTATTAAATTTTGATTCAATATGCAATGTAACTTTTTGAAGATTCAATTTGTTCAATGTGATTTCTACGATTTAACTCAATTGTTCAATATGGTTTCTAAAATTTTGGTAAATATTCTAACAAGTCCGCTAAACTATATGAAAATAACCAATGGTATACTTTTTTTTTTTTTTGTCGAAACCAAAAATCCTTCCATCAAACAATTTATATATAGTTCAGGGGATTAGTTTCAACATGCACAAAATTTTTAAGGATTACACGGACAAATTAACAACATCGCACATTGGGATAAAATTCAAGAATCATATCAATAAATTAAAAATTCATAAACCATATTGTGCGTTAGGTCATACTTTAAAGATCATATTTTAATTTTCCTTCCTCATATGGTATTAAAATTCCACTTGGACTGGGCTTCAAAAATGGTATTCAACAAGCTGGGGCCTTCGGCAATATCAATGAGCCCATTATCATTTAGGTACTTAGGCCCCCTGGTGACTCTGGTTATGTTACGAAGCATAATTCCTGTAAGAAAGCATGGCATGACTGGAATCTATTAATAAGTCACAAAAAAAAAAAAAAAAACTCGAAAAAAGATTCCCTTTACAATAAAACGTTCTCTTTCAAGTTTTGCCCTCTAAATTTCCTTAAAGCAGGAAGAATTTACGGAGGATGTGTTATAATAAGCAGTGCTAAATAATTTTATATGCCGCGATAAGATTCGCAAAAAGTTACGTGAGATGACAAATAAAATTTATAAAATGTACAAAAGTTAAATCGACATTCAATTGAAAGTATCTAACTTCTTCAATCGAAGATGAAGCTTGTATATATGGACTGATGCGATATATAGATCCGTCCAAGGCCTACCATCATTAATTCGCTATGCTTTTTCAGACTCATCGATGATGAACCTAATCTGCACGAGTATTCGGCCTGCTTCAATTGACTGTCGTTCTGTCGTAGTTGGTGTCTCTCGTGATCGCCGGAATGCAGCTCAAGCTACTCGCGGTGGCGCTTTCTTCAGTCCGCCTTTGTCTCGGGCTGATGGACTTAGCCCTTGAACAGCCGCCGCTCGAGCTCTTCTTCAAGATGGCTCTCACGGCCTCCGCTTGGTAGAGCACCGGGTAGGCCCACCCAATCTGGTTGAACCGCATGCACTTGCTCATGTGCGCGTCGAGCGCGTCCTCCCAGCTCCTCCCGCCGTTCCTCTCCGTCTCCATGCGCAACGCCTCCGCGCAAAAGCCCGCACACATCTTCCCTGAGAACTTCTCCCGAGCGCGCCTCGCGCACTCCGGCGTGTACTCCTCGGACATCCCCGTAACACTCACACTTTGCATCCTCCAGCTCATAGATCAGCGGCAGCAGCCTCCCCCTCGCCGTTCTTTGCTATGCTCGGAGGTGATGTCGAGAACGGTTCTCTGAAGGGTCTCCATGGAAAGTCTCGAAGGATTGTCCCGGATGTTGTTGCCGGCTTTGGGGTACCGATCTGACGAGGTCTCTTGAAGTTGAACGTCGCAGCAAAGCATTGTGATCAAGTTTGAAGCAAACACAGCAAGCTGAGCTCAACGCGAGAAATGAAATAAGAAGGGAAGGGACTACGCATGCGAATATATAGGCAGATGACTAGCTTTTTTCTCAGGGAAAACAGGAGAGTGAACTGTATGTGGACGTGCCGGCCGTGAACCCCCCAGCGTGTCCCTGGAGGCTCTCGACTCTTCCGGCCCCGGCGAGACGTGGACGACTCGCCTGCCCATCTGGTGCACGGCCGCAGCAGGCGCGAGCGCCATGGGGGCGTCCTCAGCGGCGGCGGCGGCGGCGGCCGTGACTTGGCGGGGACACGACACCATTTTTTCTTGATGGAGACCGAGAGGACGATGAAGTCTTTGTTGGATTTTTGTAGAGTGAGACCCAACGAGCACGAGCGCCCGGGCAAAGCAAAAGTGACACCCAACGAGAGAGCGAGCCAGCGAGCCGGGAAACGAAGACGAAGACCACCTGAAATTTTGAATTCACGAGAGAGGAAGGAGAGAGGAAGCATCGTCTTCCTCCTTCAGAAGGGAGAAAAAAGGAGGGAGAAAGAAAGCAAATATCTCCATCTCGTAGGTGGGTAGCAATCAATATGTGTACAGACCTATAATTGGAAGAAAATTCTTAAATTAGAAAGAGAAATTTGCAGTGGGAGCACTAGCCGACGCGGAGCCACATGGGACTTGGTCGGGGGAGCATTCTGACAGTACTCCAGGACCAGGACCACCTAATATTTCTCAATGCGGCCATGCCCAGTTGCGTAAGCTGCCTTATTTCTAGTGTCCGAAAACTCGCCTTCCTTCCTCCTCTCCTCGCCAACTCATTCCCCAGAGGAGAGAACCCGGCTGAGTCTCCGGGCGCGGGAGCGACATGGGTCCGGCGAGATCGCTCGCGTCAGCGCCGGCGTCGGCGGTGGCAGTGGCAGTCGTGGTGCTCGGTCTGGCGGCGTCGTTGGCGGCCGCGGAGGGGAACATGGTGCTGCAGGTGCACCACAGGTTCAGGGCCGCCGGCACATGCTGGGCGCGATGAGATCGCACGACGCCCTCCGCCACGGCCGGCTCCTCTCCGCCGTCGATCTGCCCCTGGGCGGCAAGGGCACTGCCTCCGACACTGGGTAATTCCGTTTCTCTTTCGTTTCGCCTCCTCGCGGGTTTACAGCCTCTCATGATCGGTTCTCGTGGTGGTGTCTCCTCTGTTATAATTTGAGCTCCGCAATCTGTCTCCTCTGTCGTGCTTCCTTCTTGAGGCGGTTCGACATGTTCGTATGATGTTTTTTTTTTTTTCCCACCACCTTTGATGTGACATATTCTCGTTGCCTTCCGCATTTTGTACTTGCCGAGGCCTGTTTCAGGTTGACTTCCTGGTCTTTATATCCCTGTTAAACTATATGTTGACTTTGGCAGCTGGGACGATGACGAGAGAGGCGTCGATGGTATATGGATTGTGTTTGTAAAAGTCCGGTCTGAGTTCCGTTGGGATGATCCGTATTATATCGAAGTCAGCAACTTTTTTGTTGGGTTCTTTTAATTTGTTATGAGTCTGACCAAATTGACTTGGATATCATGACCGTCCAGTTCATATGTAGCCATTGTTGGGTTATGTTTATGTAGCCTCTACTTTGCGAAAATTGGAATTGGGGGACTCCTCAAGGATTATTATGTGCTAGTTGATACGGGAAGTGACATTCTCTGGGTTACCTGCATTGGCTGCGACCAGTGTCCCAAGAAGAGCGATCTCGGTGTATGTTGTTGTACTCCTTACATCTTTAAACTGCACCTATGACAGATCGAAATGACCGTTCAACTTTGCAACTGGGATCTCAGAGTCTGCATTGATCTTCTATGAGAATTCATTTATTATTCTTATCCTACAACAGGTGGAATTGACTCTTTATGACCCAAATGGCTCGAAGTACAGCAGACCCCATTACTTGTGATCAAGTACTTTGCATTTCCACATACAATACCGCTTCCTGGTTTGCAAGCCCGACGTACTTTGCCCATTTATGTTAGTTATGGAGATGGAAGCACAACTGCAGGATACTTTGCTTGAGGATAATGTACAATTAGATCAAGTGACTGGGAATCTTCAAAGCATCGTCCATGAATTCAAGTGTGATATTTGGGTAGGTTGCTCAACCAATACAATGGTTCTCTGAGTAGTAGTAGGATTTCACATATTACACTTAGGTAACTTGCAGAGAATCATGTTTCAATGGGCTGTCTGATTTGAACTAGTTTAACTTCTCTTGATTTTCAGATTTTTTTTTTTTTTTAACTCCTTTCTTTTCTGGTTTACATTCTTGAGAGTGTCGAATGCAAATATAAATGTTTTAGTGCATTTTTTGTTATGAGAAGTTTCGCTCTGATGCGATTTCACTTTAGTTGCATGCTGGTTCTCTAATTTTTAACATGTTATGTTGGTGAACAGGTGTGCGGCTAAGCAATTTGGAGGGCTGGGCACATCATCTGGAGGCTCTTGATGTGATTCTTGGTTTTGGACAAGCAAATTCATCCATGCTTTCTCAGCTTCATCAGGAAAGGTGAAAAAGGTTTTTGCACACTGCTTGGATAATACAAATGGTGGTGGAATATTTGCTATCGGGGAAGTGGTGCAGCCAGAAGTCAATACTACTCCATTGGTACCTAATCAGTATGTGGCATGATCCTTGCACAAACATCTGGTTTTACTTGTTATGTTATTGTTTGTTATGTCTGCAATTTTATCATTATTCTTTACATTGATCTTTGACCTAGCAGTTTAATATACCTAATAAGCTCTTGTCATGGTGACGTTAGTACTCTTTGACATACAATCTAGAAACGTCTCTAATATCTCTTTATCTCTCACAGTACTTACTCATTTTTATTCATTATCTCTTTCTGTCGTCTCACTTTTGTCCTAATTCATTGCGCTTTTCTGGCTTGTTTGTCTCTTTAATTGTCATTGATCCTTATCATTAGCCGAAGGGTCCTTGTCTGGCATATCCTTCATTACTGTGCTTGTCATCAAAGGCTCAAGCAATTTGAGGATGAAGAATTAAAGACAGGTTTTGCATAAGTAGCCGAAGATTATCTTGCAGTTTTTCATAAGGAGAACATAACTATAGTAATTGAAACTACTATAATCAAAACTAATATAGTTTTTAAATGGTATGCGATGCTAATTAAATAAAGAGATTAGGTGGTAAATGTACTCATAAAGATTCTCAGCAGCTCAGATTATTTCATTTCTTTGTTTTTCTTTTGTGGAGACACTTTTTTTCTTACACATTTGTATGCTGCTACATTATTCTGATGCATATTTCTAGCCATGTTAAAGGGTTCCCTTTGAAGTGATTTATATTGCTTAAATGCCTTGAATATAATGACGATTGAAGGCAAGCCTTTTTTATGATTAAATACATTTGGTCCTTGGAATTTAGGTCTTCAATTTTTATTAAAATTCCACAAAAGAAAACGAGGAGAGAATGTGCTGGATATTCTTCATTTCTATTTGGCATCCATTCCTCTTCATTCGTACTGCATCATACTCTGTACTTGGTTTTGATCTTTTATTCATATTCAATCCTATATTCATTTGTTAATCTTGTAATTCTACCATTATAGGCATCCATTAGCCAATAGGTTAGATCTCAGCGTACAAAATGTGATTCTATTTCCATCAACTACCATAGGGCATATTACAATGTTGTCATGAAGGCTGTTGAGGTGGGTGGTGATGTTATAGAACTTCCAACAGATATATATGGCTTTGGAGGTGAGAACGAAGCAATAATTGACAGTGGCACAACATTGGCCTATCTTCCGGGGGACATATATAGCCCACTTATGGAAAAGGTATATATTGATTCTCCTATATCTTCTACCCTTTACTTTTTTCGGCATTTTTTTGACTCTATGTGATAATTCATCAGATTATGGCTCAGCAGCCTGGACTGGAACTACACACTGTTGAGGAACAATTTAGTTGTTTCCAGTTTGTTGGAAGGTAAGGGCTAGGACAAAGGTCTTTATCAGCATGAATGTGTTTAAAAAATTTCTCCTGAATCCCATAAATCAGATTGCTATTGATGTGTACCGATTATTAATGGTGTCTTACCAAGTTAGTATTACTCATCGATAGGATGTTGTCTTGTGTATTGTTTGAGATGTTATTTCGATGTGTTTAGATGAATTTATTTGAAAACATCTGACCAGACGGTTTGAGTTTTCAAGCAAGAAAAGTATCTAAGTTCACTGAAGCCACGTGATTTATACCATATCATCTTTCTTTTTCCTTTCCCTGTTTTCTTCAGTGTCGACAATGGATTTCCGGTGGTAAAGTTCCACTTGACGGTTCACTTGCTCTAGCGGTTTTTATCCTCACGATTACTTATTTCAATATCGTGTAAGTAAAATGTGCTCATTATTCTCCTATAACCGCTTCCTAGTCATGCTTGTTTTCAGACCCTTCATGAAGATTTAATCTAGAGAATTTGGCTTCTCATTTTTATTTACAGTGATGATGAATTTTTTAAGCTCTTGCTTCTTTTTAAATAAATTTAGTTTCTTTTTGTCCATATTAAAAAGTAACTTCTGGCTTTATTCCTTTGTGGCATTGTTGTTTGTACTCACTTTTTGCAGAGTTCCAGGGTGTGAATTACTGTATATGAAAGACTTGGTTTGTGTAATATTGCATTACATGTTCTACAGTTGATGTCAGTGTAGTGTGTCTAAAATCATCTTCAATCCTCCTCTTTTCATAATTGCTTGTTTTCGCTCACGGAGAAGCATATTTTCTTTCTTCAGTTGACTAAATGTAGAATACAAACTGAAATTTCACTTTTACCTGTCGGATGTGCATTCAGATAGTGCTATCCTAATAAACCAATTCTCTTTCTTCAGTTGCCTCAGCAAACACAAACTGGGATTTCACTCGTTATCTGTTGTACATGAATCCAGATACTGCTATCCCAATAAACCAATTATGACTTGAACATTTGACAGATGATACCTGGTGTGTTGGTTTTATGAAAGCGCCGAGATGCAATCTGAGGATGGGAAAGATATCACCTTACTGGGAGGTATATTCCTTCCTCTTGTAAACATAGTTTTTGCTGATATCATTAAAGCATCATGCTATCCTCCAGGTCTAATCACATTGGAAGTAAAGTGTGTATTCAGTCATTTTAGCCAGTAATCCCTCAATCAAGAAGCCTCCTAGAAGGTGAAAGTTCAAAGAATGGAGCTAATACTTAATAATGTGGAATGTCCATCAGCAGTGTTCATAGGAAATCAGAGGCAGGAAAGGGTCATGATTCTGTGGATGCATGAGCTTCATTTTTCCATGGAGTTGAATTTGTTAATGACGGAGGAATGTCATGATGATACACACATGATGTCTTGATGTAGCAAACTAATTGTATGATGGAATAACCAGTTAAATTTGACAACCCCGCCTACTTTTTTTGCATGCAGATTTGGTGTTCTCAATAAGCTGGTATTGTATGATCTTGAGAACCAGACGATTGGTTGGGCTGACTACAATTGTAAGCGTGATTATATCTTTATTTTATCTTCTGCCTGCTTGGTGTTTTTATTAAGTATTTTTTTAGTTGAAGAGTATGGATATTGTTGTTGGGAATACTTTACCCTGCAGAGTATTTCTAGTGCGTAAGAGACACTAACTCTGTTTCTCTTAGAATTTTGAAGTATGGAATGTCCTAGCATATGCAGGACATTTGAACCTTTTTGTTATTTCAGCTCATGCTTTTGGTATTTCCAATATCTGATTTCAGGTTCTTCACATGACAGTGAAAGATGAAAAGTCTGGAGCAACGTATAGTGTTGGTGCTCATAATATAGGTTCTAATTCCACTCATAATATAGGTTCCTAATTCTGAACTTGTCAGCCGAGAATATCAGCAGTCTTGTGTTTGCTAGCTGCGGTGCTGTATAATTTCATGTTGTACGCATGATTTAGCATGGCCGAGAGTATTAAGAAAAAAGCAAGAAACCTTGTGCAGCATTCATTCCTTTCCTTTTGTTTTGTCAAGCACATATTTTAATTGACGTTAGCAGGATTGGTATGATTTATTTAGGAAAGTGAAGAATTAATTTGCTACTTACATGCAACTAATTCTGCAGCATGATTGCCCCAAAGACTACGATTCATGCCTTCCAGATGAAGTAGTTTGTCTTCTGAATGGTGGATGCTCGTATTCAGTTGTTTTGGGTTAGCATCTGCTGAGCAATACAGCAAAACTAATATTCAGTGAAGAGTTTTCTTCCGACCTGTCTTAGCTCATCTTAGAATTGGCGACGAATGAACAGCAAAGTTTTACGGGGTCATACATATACATTCGAGTTAATTATTTCGCAATTATTGGATCAAACATGATGTGACTAAGGACACCAGGATGACAACTATACCATTTAGAAAACAAAGGGACTGGCAGTGCAGTGACTGGCAGTTTCCATGAGGCATAAGGTCTCATACAATGTTTACAGTAACTTATTGCTTTTATCTTTAAGGTTGTCCTCAAGAACTGTACAACAAAATAGAGGACCGCCAGGAACAGCGCTATCTGGTAGAGGTCTTGCTGGAAGCCGTCATCCTCTGAAAGAACTGCATCAAACAGATTATGTCGCGTGTTAATGGGAGGGAATGAAAAGAAAAAGATGGCGATTAACAAATTTCAATGCAAAAGGCAGATGTTTATCACCCAACGAATCAGCCTTGGGTTGCTGGGCGAATGATTAACTCTTGCTCAAGTGGATTTAAGTAGGAAATATAGAGTTAAAGAACAAAATCCTCCTTAGCATGATCAAGACTCAATTCATCAATGAACCGCTCTACTCATTAAAAAACCCGAGAGAGATCTTCGTGGACAATCGAGAGGAAATGATTAAAATACTTCAAAAGCAAGAAAATTCCAGGATACATACATTAAAATTTCGTTAAATTAGATCTAACATTTTCTGAAGCAAAATTATGTACTACAAATAAGAGTGCCCGAAGTTGCTCTTTGAGATCCATTGATGCTCAAGTCAAATCAACGGAAATAGCCGCTCGATCCACGAGAGCTTTTCTTGTAGGAATAATGACACAAATGATTATTAAATTTTAATTCAATATGCAATGTAGTATCTGAATATTCGATTTGTCAAATGTGATTTACATGATATAACTCAGTTATTTAATATAATCTTTAAAGCTTTTTCAATAAATTTTCGAACAAGTCCTAAACTATATGAAAACAACCAATGTTATCCTCTTTTTCTTCATTTTTTTTGTTGAAACCAATGAGAAATTTTTCCATCAAATATTATATATATACACACACAAACACAAAAATTTTAAGGACTACATAGATAAATTAATAATATTGCGCGCTGAGATAAAATTCAAGAATCATATCAAATAAATTAAAATTCATAAACCATATGCGTTAGGTCATACTTTAAGATCATATATTTCAATTTTCCTTCCTTATATGGTGTTTCTACCAGCCACTTGGACTGGGCTTCCAAAATGGTATTCAACAAGCTGGGCCTTCGGCAATTTATCAATGAGGCCCATTATCGTTTAGGTACTTGGGCCTCCTGAGTGACTCTGGTCATGTTGCGAAGCATGACTCCTGAAAATATGGCATGACTGGAATCTACCAATAAGTCACAAAAAAAAAAAAAAGCTCAGATTCCCTTAACGATAAAACATTCTCTTTCAGTTTTGCCCCTCTGAAGCTCCTTCAGACGGGTAGAATTGCGGGGGATGCTTTCTAATAACTTGATTCTCAGAGTAATTACATATGCGCGATAAGATTAAGCCTCACCGAAAAGGATTCTGAGGGCAATTTCCAGTAAATTTATAAAATCGCGTTCGTGACATTCTCAACGGACTTGACGAGATTGAATCTCGCCTTCCACATGAGCTTGTGCTAACATGTGGGCATGGCGTTGGACCTCCAAGCTGCTTGAGGTTGGCAGACGTTGAAGAGGAAGTTGAAAGAGAGCCAGAGGTAGTCCACTTGAAATGGTCATGTCATGTTCATCAATCGGCGAGCTGGCTTGGTAGAAGCTTGAAATTAGTCACGATCTCGATCTGAGGCTTTACTAGAAAATTAAATCCGCACCACGGCAATGGGGTTGGGCCGGTCTAGTATTGTGCTCAAATTAGCCCTTCAATGCTTGTGAATCGAGAGGAACTTAGGAAAAGATGATGCAGAACTTAGAGATAGAGGAAATATTTTCTTAGAGGAGATTTGGAAAGAGCACGCCAAGTGCTCGGATTACTACTTATATGTTGGTGGTGGAAAGTCAATTTATATCGGATATAGGCGGTGATCTTATAACAAGGGGTGGAAGGGTGTTCATACCATTTTCCAGGGCTGAGTGCGCATTCAACATTCTTTCAAGATTGGATTGTTGAAATGGAATATGTTGTCTGTGGAATTGTCTAGATCGCCGATAAGTACCATTAGTATCCATTAGTGTTGGAGTCAATGAATGTTCAACATTTTAGATAATAATATCCTATCATATGCTCAATGAAATGATATGAAAGTGGTATCTTGTCAGTCAATGTCGAGTTGTAAAATATCATTTTCATGTGGGATTGTCTAGGTCTTGGTAAGAATCATTAGTATCCATTAGTGTTAATATGACCAGCGTCGGGGAGTGAATTAGTTAGTAAAATCACCTTTGTCGATTGCCCCTCCTCTAGTATCCAACCCATTTGGGTGTAGTTGCCGGGGCCTTGGCTATATAAGGAGGTGGTGCATGCACTATTGTGAAAACGGACTAGGAGCTGGGAATCGTTGCGGGCATGTCGAGATGAGGTAGGTTGGTTGGGATGTTTTCAATTTCCAGGCATTTCGTAGGGAAGAGCAAAGCTATTTCCCCATTCCTATAATACTCTCTCGAGGCAGCCAACATTCTCAGGGTAGAGACAGGCATTTTCAATCCGCCCTCTGTAGCCTTTCTCAAATGTTCATTGGGCTCGGATCTGAGCTTCGTCAACTGAGCGATCTCATGGTCTAAGTCACCTGAGTTTCCGCCATATCCTTGAACTCCATGGGAATGGGTTCTGAAGTCTCCTCGTTGCAAACTCGTTTTACCCTTGGCAAGCCGAGACATTTGCAAACTAAACCGAAAAACCCAGCTGGTGTACATTAGTTTGCCTGTATCTACATTTAAGAATCTGTTGACAAAAATATCCTCCACGGTGGAGAATGTACAACAGTGAGACTTGACCCAATATTCAACAGGCAAATCCTGCAGATGACAAAAAAAGTCAAGACTTAATTGCCAGTTCTGCACCTCATCAGAATCAAGACGCCAAACTCCCACAACAACCCGTTAATGGAGCTCAAGAGAGATTACTAAACTTCACGAACACTAAGTTACTCATGAAAATGTCAACCGACGCCATCAGTGCAATCTAATAAGCTCTCTCAAGCTGGCCATCAAAAGAACAAACCATCATGAACACATCATGAAAACCATTATCGCCTCAGAACAAGGTCAGGATCAGGAATACAATCCGTCCAACATCCCATCTCCTTTCAATCACAATCAACCAAGAAAACGTCAAAAATTCCGCAATTTGTCAAGTTTCAAGCCCCACTCAACACCCACCTTCAAACAATCCTAAAGATTCTGTCTTCAATCCCCTGAAGAAACGTGAGAGAAATTTCAGTACGACCCTCCAAATGTTTCAACGTTAGGACCTCAGCAACGTCAAAACAGGGAGGTTTAGGTCGACCAAGAACAACCCATGATTCAGCGCGCGAACAAAACAAAGCGACCGGGACAGAATCAGGCAGAACATCATCACTCACCCGGTAAAAGCCGAGAGAGAACCTCTGAAGGAGGGTTGGAGAATGAAATGGAACAAGTTGGCGATTGGAGTCTCGGAGGATTTAGATAAAGGATTTTATTATGTCTCCACCGAGGAGTGCGTGTGCGAAGACGTAAGAACTGAGGAAGAAGTGCGTCACGCTCAGTCTCCTTCTCCTTCTTCCACTGTTGGTCTCGATTTCGGCAAAAAAGGAGCTCCGACAGCCGGATCTCTTGGCGGCGTGTCTGCATTCGAGCCGGTGCTGCTGACGCAACGGTGGCAGACGATATCGATCCATGGTCACGCCGTGCGCTCTATCGATCGTCAAATTCGGTAGGCAGACGGCGTTCACTGGATAATCCGTCTCTTAAGCCACACACGTCAAAACCCCATCTTTAAAGATTTGTCTGGAGATCCACCTATCAACTTAGTGAATCTTCATGAGTATTATGTTCAAGCAGTGGAATGTTATGTGGACAGTCTTGTTTGATTCCGCAATCTATCAACTTAGTGAATGCAGTTATCTACGTGCTTGGATTAGACATGTTATATCGCTCAGGTTGTAGAGACTAGTGTTTGGCTTTGCTGCTGGTCTCGCTAAAGAAGCGACGTATGCCAATCCAGTGATATGAGGGTGAGGTTGGTCCAGCGCCTTGGTTTCACACCGGAAGGTAATTGACAACAGGAATGGCTGTAGGTGGGTACGGTCATCTCGACTTGTGTGCCCTTGACTCACCATCGTTGGCCTGCCATGAGCCGACTGGCTAACCGTGTGATTACCCAAAAGATGCACCTAAATCTACTGTACCATTTAATCTTTCACTGGCTTGCATATTTTCCTCTTAAAAAATGTTGAGTTTTGATTAGAGTGACTTTGATTTTGATTGCATTTTGAGTTGCAGGTGTCAAGTACGGATCTAATTCTCTTAGTTTTAGGGCTTTTGCAAGTTGGTTGTCTAACTTTTAGTTAGCGTGATCAAGTCCATTAATTTCTCGAATTTTTGCAATTTGATCCTTTTAAGTTTTCTTTTCTGCAATTAACATCACACCTACATCACGCCTCATTTTTTTTGTCACATGAGTAATGCTGGCAGTTGATCAATAGCTCAAAATAAAAATCAAAAGTACAAACCGCATGATTCTAGAAAGTTAGACGACATGATTAAATAAACGATTAGTTTCACGAAGATGAAGGACTGAAAATGTACTTTACTCCATTTTCAATTGTAAGCATTGAAACTTACATAATATATAAATGTCTAATATATATAAATGCTGAGATGTAAATTTGCTTATAATCGAAATTGGTCAGGGCAAAACAGAGAGTTTTCTACAGGCCATCCTAGAGCTCACGGGGTCAGTTGAATCCCTTAATTGTAAAACTAAAAAATAAAAAGGAAAGACAATTTTTTTATAACCAATTTAAGGTCAGTTGATTTAATATATGATAGTATACGAATATTCAATTTTTCCAATGTGATTTCTACAATTTAACTCAATTGTTCAATATGGTTTCCTAAACTTTTTGGTGAATGTTTGGAACAAGCCCCAAACTATATGAAAATAACCAATGTTATCCTCTCTTTTTTTTAGGTCGAAACCAATGAAATCCTTCCATCAAACAATTTATATATAATAGTCGGGGATTAGTTTCAACATATAAAATTTTAAGTTATCTCACCAAACAAATTAACGACATGTACGTTAGATGAAATTCAAAGATCATATCATATAAATTAAAAATTCATAAACCATATTGCACATTAGGTCAAACTTTAAAGATCATATATTTCAATTTTCCTTCCTTATATGGTGTTTATACCAGCCACTTGGACTGGGCTTCCAAAATGGTATTCAACAAGCTGGGCCTTCAGGAATTTATCAGTGAGCCCATTATCATTTAGGTACTTGGGCCTCCTGGTGACTCTGGTCAAGTTGCGAAGCATAACTCTGAAAACATGGCACTTGACTGGAACCTACCAATAAGTCACCCAAAAAAAAAAAAAAAAAAAAGCCTCGAAAAGATTCCTTTTCAGTAAAACGTTCTCTTTCGAACTTTGTCCTCTAAAGCTCCTTCAGACAGGAAGAATTGCGGAGGATGCGTTATAATAAGCTTGATTACCAGTAATTTTATATGCGCGATAAGATTCTCGAAAAGTTACGCGAGATGGTACATTAGAAATTTATAAAATCGCTGAAAAGTTCCTCGACATTCTCAGCGGACTTAACAAGATTGAATCTCGCCTTCCATGAGCTTGTGCTAACATGCGGGCATGGCGTTGGACCTCCAAGCTGCTTGAGGTTGGCAAACGCTAAAGTTGAACGAGAGCCAGAGTTAGTCCACTTGAAATAGTCATAATCAATTGGCGAAGTGGCTTGGTAGAAGCTTGAAAATGGAAATCACGATCTCAATCTAAGGCTTTACTAGAAAAATCAAATCCACACCACGGCAAAGGGGTTGGGGCGGTCTGGGTATTTTGCTCAAATTAGCCCTTCGAGGGTTGTGAAACAAGAGGAACTTTTAGAGGAAAAGAAGATGATGCGGAACTTAGAGATAAAGGGGAAATGTTTTCTTAGAGAGAGAGTTGGAAAGAGCAAACCAAGTGCTCGGATTACTATTTATATGTTGTTGTTGGTGGATGATCAGTTTATATTGAATAGGAGATGATCTTATAATAACAATTGGTGGAAGGATGCGACAAATGCGTTCATACCTGTTTGAGGGCTAGTGTGCATTCAACATTCTTTCAAGATTGGATTGTTGGGCCGGAATATGTTATTGTCTTGCAGAATTATCTAGATCGCCAGTAAGTACCATTAGTATCCATTAGTGCTAGAGTCAATGAATGTTCGACATTTTAGATAGTAATATCATGTCATATGCTCCAATGAAATGATATTAAAGTGGTATCTTGTCAAGATCAAAATGTCAGGCTGTAAAATGTCATTGTCGTGTGGGATTGTCTAAGTGGTTGGTAATAACCATTAGTATCCGTCGGTATTAATATGACACGTGTCAGGGGTGAATTGGTGAGTTAAAATCACCTTCATCAATTGCCCCTCCTCCAGTCTCAGTCCCGCCGAGTGTAGTTGTCGGGGCCCTGGCTGTATAAGGAGGCGGTGCATGCACTATTGGGAAAGCGGACTAGGATCACAGGAATCGTTGCGGGCATGTCGAGATGAGGTAGGCTGGCTGGGCATGTTTTCAATTTCCGGACATTTCGTAGGGGGAGAAGAACAAAGCTATTTCCCCGTTCCCATAAACGGTTTGAAAATGGGAATCACGAATTCGGTTTGAAGCCTCGCCGGGAAATCAATCTGCACTACAACAAATGGGTAAAGGTGTAGTGTCTCGATTGGCCCTCTGATACTTAAAGTTAGCACGGCAAATGAGGGAAATTTATAGGATAAAGAGAGAATACGACGCATAAAGAAAATGGGGGAGATGTTTATGAAACAGCGCACCTGAATGCCATTGAATGGAAATATATAGAATGTAACTCTTACTATGTTATTATAGCAACTTAGAGTAAACAATTGAAATGATAATACACTCCAAAATTCATTTTCTTTTATATAAAAAAAAGAACAAAATTAAAATTGGGATGTCAAGAAATTGAAGAGCCGCGTGATCCCAAAGAAGATTAAAGGTTTAGGCAACGCGATCCAATGCCAAGTTCATGGCCTTCACTACTTCTCTCTTTCTTTTTCTTTTTTCTTTTTGCCTCCTTTTCTTTTCCCAAAAGTCAACTCATCACACTCAGAAAATGGAAAATATATATATATTCTATTAAATAATTTAATTTACCATTACATATATTTATATAATCGATATAGGTAAAATGTCGAGAATATTTAGCTTACATTTGAGCTTTGTGGAAGACAAAATAATTTCAAAATATTTTCCTAAAAATAATTAATCTATAAATGGATGATGTGTCCATTCAATCTACCCATGATTGTACACATGCAGAATGTCGAGCAATTGACATCGCAAGTTGAGCTATTGGCAATTCCGATTGATCCTCCCCCACCCATCTAAGTTGCATTAGCCCTCATGTACCACGTAATTCGACACTCAAATCCACCATAAATTCATAAATTTTCGAAAAATGTATGTTGACGATTGAGCACTTGATAAAAGAATAAAATAACGATTAGACAAGAACATTAAGATGTCAAAAAAAAAAAACCTAAACTGAACTTACCTTATCCAGGAAATTTCATGTCTCATTCATTTGAGGAGTTTGATGATTCATTTTTCTTCTTCTTCCCTTCTCACTTGCAATCCTAAAATTTTAAAAAAGAGCCTATAATTCATAAATAGATAATATCTAAAGATTCAATCCAAAAAATTGACAAAAATGAGGTCTCATCAAAGCAGGTGTTGCTGTTGTAAGAGATCAGCAGACAAATTTTATCATTCTCCCTATACCTTCGTTATTGCACCATTGGATACTTTCATTCTTGGAGTTGATTACAGAAGTTGTAAGTAGATTTGTACAATTATTGTTCATAACATAAATAAAGTACCTTGCAAACTAGAGCATCATTAAAAAA